>APFE030894152.1:0-14767 GCA_000404065.3 Pinus taeda | reverse complement strand
TTGCTTCTTCATTACATTCGGGTTCACCGGAATCAGTCAACAATAAATAATATAATGAAGGAGAGTATCGTTCAGGGGGTCTACTTATCCTGGTAGATCTTCTAACACCACTTTCAGGTGTTTGGGGTGCCTGTTGTAGTTGTGATGGTTGCTGTTGTTGTGGTTGTTGATTATTATTATTTTTAGGCACCTTACTTTTTCAGTGATTTCATCAAGAACTGCATATTCCTTGTTTTCCTTTTCTTGTTCCTTTTCCTGCAACTGATTCTTATACAAGACCTTTTCATTGAATATTACATCTCTGTTCCTAATGATTTTGTGATTTTCATAATCATATAAGTGATAACCAAAATCATTAACACCATATCCAATAAAGCTACATTTCTTTGACTTTGCCTCAAGCTTTGTTCTATTTTCTTTATCAATATGGACAAAGGCCTCACAACCAAAAGGCTTTAAAAAAGAGTACTTTACCTTTTTACTTGTCCATGCTTCCTCTGGAAGACCACCATCCAAGGAACTTGAAGGCCCTCTGTTTATTAGATAAACAACAATATCTACAACATCTACCCAAAACTGTAAAGGCAATCCTGCATGCAATCTCATGCACCTTGCACGCTCCATGATTTTTCTATTCATCCTTTCTAACACACCATTTTCTTGTGGTGTTCATGGAACTATCTTCTCTCTACGAATTCCATGCTTTGAATAGTACCTATCAAAATCTTTGCTACAATATTCACCTCCATTATCTGATCTAACACACTTCAATTTCTTTCTTGTCTCAATCTCAACCAAAGCTTTCCATTTCTTGAAAGTATCAAATACATCAGATTTATTCTTAATACAATAAATCCAAGCTTTTCTAGTTGTATCATCAATAAAAGTAACATAATAACGAGAGCCACTAAGAGATTATACCTGAGCAGGTCCCCATACATCTATATGCACAAGCTCTAATTTTTCGCTCTTCTTTCCTTTCCCAACTCTGAGAAATCTGACTCTCTTCTATTTTCCATAAATGCAATTCTTGCAGAAGTCCAAATCAACATTCTTCAAACCCGGCAACAAATTCCTTGAGTGAAGAATCTTCATCCCCTTTTCACTCATGTGTCCGATCCTATGATGCCATAATTCTGCATCTGCTCCTTTGGAAGTTAAAGCATTAACAGAGTTAGAAATACCATTGGATAAATACAATGTACCAACCTTTTTTCCTTTTGCTATTACCAGGGCTCCTTTGGTGACCTTCCAAGCTTTATCTGTGAAAGTCGTCACACAACCTTCACCGCCTAACTGCCCTGTTGAAATCAGATTTTTTTTTAGATCAGGAACATGCCTTACCTCCTTTAGTAGCCATTGGTTTCCATTCTACTATTTTACAAGAACCTTACCCATTCCAACAATTTTACAGGGTTTATCATCACCCAAATGGACTTGTCCAAAATCTCCTTGAATATAGTCATGAAAATATTTCTTATGAGGTGTGTCATGGAATGAGGCCCCTGAATCTACCACCCAGGAATCAGTAATATTTTCGTAAGAAAGAATCAAAGAATCTTGTAACACCTCACCTATCACATTTGCTTCATGATTATTTTCTTGTTGTGCATCTCCTTCTTTTCCCTTCTGAGATCTACAGCCTTTCTTTAGGTGTCCATTCTTTCCGCATTTTGAGCACACTATCCCCGATCTAGACTTGGATCTGCCTTTCCTTGATTTACTGCGATATCCTGAGCTCTTTCCTCTTTCCATTTTTCTTCCCCTAGATTCTACACTCAAATCATTACCCGATGTCTCACTAGAGCTTTTCCATCACATTTCCTCACTAAGGATAGCACCAACAACATCATCAAACTTTAAAGTACTAGATCCAGAAACAGAGTTACTAATGGCCATTACTAAGCCATTCCAACTTTCTGGTAATGAGCACAAGAATAACAGAGCTCTAAATTCATCATCAAAGTTTACCCCTACAAAACATAACTAACTTGTAATAGTATTAAAATCATTTAAATGGTCTGCAACAGATCCACCTTCTGACATCTTCATATTAAATAACCGTGTCATAAGAAATACCTTGTTTGAGGCCGAGGGTTTTTCATATAGTTTATCCAACGCCTTAATCAAACCCTCTGTTTTTGTTTCCTTCGAAATGTTGAAGGCGATCGACACTGCAAGGCACAACCGTACTATTTCGAGTGCCTTTCTATCTAGAAGGTTCCATTCTTCATATGTCATACCCGTTGGCATCTTTGTTTTTCTGCCCAATGGTAGGTATAGATCTTTCTGATACAGATAATCTTCCATCTGTATCTTCCACAGCGAGAATTTTGGCCATCAAATTTTTGGACCCTAAACTTACCATCTTCCCTCATTGCTCCCACTCAAACCAGGAACCCTTCTTTCTTGTGAGTTTATCAGCCAAATAGACCTTCAGCTCTGATACCAGTTGTTAGAAAATTATATATTATGGAGCAATGGAACACATAAAATATTGCAGAAATATAAACACAGAAAACGCATAAAACAAGAGAGACACAGATATACGTGGTTCATCCAGTTTGGGCTACATCCACCCCGAACAGCCAATCCTTCCTTTATATTATCCAGCAAAATGAAGTGACACAACCTACAGCAGATCCGCTGTAATATCCTCTGTTTTCTCTCACAGTCTTACTTCTCTATTTCTCGCTCAGAGAATATACATCTATTACACTGCTTGAAATACAATGCCCTCATACAAACAGACGAGTTGCCTTCTAGGGAAAAAAACCCTAAACTAAACATAAGTTCTACTGTCAGATCATCCCTCTAATGAATGGCCCATATTGACTAGAAATTACTATACTTTTACAAGGCAATTTTACATTTGTTTTTAGCTTTCGGTGGTGCTACCCCCAAGACCTCGCTGGGGGACCACTGGCCCCCGGACCCCCCAGCCGGGGGGGAATCGGCCCCCACGCAACCCCCTGCGTGGAGGGGTGTACAAACTTCCTCGGGTATACATCCAGCTGAAACAAAGACCTCTGAACAATCATGCTCCACACACAACAATTTCATTGTCATCTTCAAAAACTTTCAGTATTTTACACTGTCAGGCAAAGATGGTCTATATTTCACCTTAACTTCATAAGTCAATTTAGGAGGCAAAGGAGGAATAAATGTGCTATCAGACACAACAAAGGAATCAACAAGATGGTTCTTCATTCTTGGGATGTAAGAAATGCTGGAAATATTAAAAGAGTCAATGAGCTTCCATACCTCATCTCTGTATGCTTTTAGCCTTGGATGCTTTACTTGGAAATTTTTATTGACTTGCTGAATGATAAGATTTGCATCACCAAACACCTTCAGACCTTTGATGCCCATTTCTTTAGCAGCGTTTAAGCCCAATATCAAGGCTTCGTATTCTGTTATGTTATTTGTGACTTGAAAAGTTAACTTGAAAGATAAATGAATGCATTTTTATGTTGGGGTCACAAGGACTACACCTACACCTACAGCTTCCTTAGAGCAAGCTCCATCAAATAACATGTCCCAAATTTGTGGGCCTTCTTCCTCTATGATATGGCAAACCGGTTTCTTAAGCTACGTGGAGGCCAACTAGGATTCTTCAATCTGAAGAATACAAGCTCCAAAATCAGTGTCGACAACATAGATGGGATGATTAGTGGGATTCCTTTCTTCACTGATGATATAAGCCAACTGAACTTCTCTGTATAATCTCATATTCTCACCTCCAAAAACTAGGACAGTAGCATAGGACAGATCATTTTGCAATGTTACATCTAATCTCTTGATCCAACCTCTGGAGAGCAACATGCCAAACTTGGGGTGTACATCTACTACCACAATATCCATCATCATGCTCTTCATGGGCAGCTGAGACAGGGTGATGGCTAGGTCTTTGATTAATCCCAAACATTTCACTTTTCTAGAGTCAAAAGAAAATAGGTCATGATAAGACTTGGTAATGTCAAGACCCAACTCATCCATAACAGTCGTGGGCATTAGGTTATGGTTGTCTCCTATGAGAGGGAATGTTCTTAGCCGGCCATGCCATTATTTATAATGATAATTTTAATTAATTTTTATTTTTATTTTAATTAATTTATTTCTTCCTTTCTTTTTCTATTTATTTTAATTAATTTTTCTTTTTTTCATTTATTACTTTTGTTTTTAAGTAATTTTATTTTAGAATTTTCAATTAATTCAATTAGTTTTAATTTTATTTAGGAATTTTAATAAGGATGTTTTAAATTCTTTTTTAAGATTTTAAAATTATTAATAATGCTAATATTCATAATCATATAATTTATGTTGAATTTTAATTTCGAAAAATTCCTTAAAAATTAATAGTAAAGTTGATATTGATATTAATATAATTTAGATTGAGATTATTTTAACTAATTTTAATTTAGTTAATTAATGTTAATTTTTAATTTAGAATAAATTCTTAAAATTTTTAGAATAGATTTGTCTTTCGAAAGGATTGATTTTTAATTTTGTTAGATTAAGAATTAATTTTTAATTTGGAATAAATTTTTAGAATAAATTTGTCTTTTAAAATTTTAAGATTATTAATAATGTTAATATTCATAATCATATAATTTATGTTGAATTGTAATTTAGAGAAAATCCTTAACAATTAATGGTAAAGTTAATATTAATATTAATGTAATTTTGATTGAGATTATTTTAATTAATTAATGTTAATTTTAATTTGGAATAAATTTTAAAATTTTTAGAATAGATTTGTCTTTCGAAATGATTGATTTTAATTTTCTTGGATTAAGAAATAATGTTTAATAATAATATTAATCACTAATGATGTTGATATTAATATTAATCTAAATTTTGAGATTATCTAGTTAAAAATAATTTTACTTAATTTTCAATTTTTAATTCTTAATTTTTAACTAATAAAACCTTATATTTCCAGTTGAAATCTGAATTAAAAAAAAAAATTAGATTAGGTTAGTGATTATTTAGGATGTGAGGTGTGGGGGTTGAAAAGTAAGGATAGGAATGGAGTAATGGTTGTTGTCATGCATGAGGTCATAGTGCATTGTTGATATGGCCTTGCATTGATGATCACATCCTAGTTAGAGATGTTTATGTGTTGATACATTTATTTGTGTATGTTTATATCTTGTTATGATTATTTTATACATGTATCACGCTAATTTGGTGATCTTGCAGGCAAGGTATCCTCCAAAATCTATGTTATGGTACATTGGTTTATTGTGATTTGGTTTATGACATATTATGCATTACAAAAAGAAAGAGATGAAATGGCTAGAAAGGTTGTAGACTACATAGAATCTCCTTATGTATCAGATGAGTAGTGTGGTGTGGGGCATACTTTTGATTTGGCCGATACACTGAGAAGCTTGAAGGAAGAGATAAGGAGTTGTAAGGAACATAATGATCATATCATACAGGCGCAAGATAAGCAAGAAGATGTTAATGCTATACTTCTTCAGAGTTTCTTAGACTTGCAGCAACAAGGGCCGCTTCAGAATCATCCATGGAAAAGACGATAAAACTAATGGGGCATATGGTAGTAATCTCCTGGTAGACACAGGTCAGATAGATCTGATATAGTGAGACATGGTAGATTGTTGGGCACTCCAGAATGAAGGGGCAATGAGTACATGAATTATTTGAGTTCTGGTTCTAATAGACATCATGATCATTTTCTCTATCATCCTTACAGGAGGAATGACATGGGATACTTATCAGATGAATTCAAGAAATCAAAACCACCTACTTTTGATGGATATGTGAAGAAGCGAGAAGATGCAAAGAAGACAGAAGATGCAAAGGCTTGGATACTTGGCATGAAAAAATTATTTGAGTTGCATGAATACAAAGATAACATGAAGGTCCAGATAGCTATTTTTAGCTTGAAAATTAAAGAAGACTTATGGTGGGAAGATTTCAAGCGGGTTAGAGACATCATAACAGATGACTTGAGTTGGCGAGAATTCGATAGGCTTTTTAGGAAGAAGTAATTGTCAAAAAGTTACTACGACAGCAAGGCTAAAGAATTCTATGAGTTAAATATGGGGTCAATCACAAACGAAGAGTATACAACCAAGTTTCTTAATCTATTGAGGTATGTACCGTATCTTACTAATGAGAAGGTTAAAGTTCATAGATTTGTCACTGGTTTTCCATTAACATCTAGAGATCATATTGAGTATGATGAGCCTCGGTCACTTGAGGATGTCATTGAGAAACTAAAGCATAGTTTTGACCAATCAAAGCATAAGAATGAATCTCAAAATGGATGGAAAGGAAAAGACAAAGGTAGAGATAAATAGTAGCCTAAGAGGACAAGGCCTCAACATGCAGATGGGAAAGAAAATATGGCACCACAAAAGAGATTTAATGCAATTAGATAGGGACATGTGCCACAACAGTAATTGGAGTGTTGGACATGTGTTGAGGAGCACCTTAGGAGAGATTGTTCGCAACATGAGGGTGGAAGGCCTAAGATATACAACACACATGAGACAAAAACTATTCGGGATGTTTGTTAGAGTATTCCACGTATCTATGCAGCAGTGGACAATGGGAAAGAAGAACACCAGTCATCTATCATTGTGAAGAACACCAATCATCTATCATTGAGAGGGACAGTAAGCTTTGTGATCAAGTTATTTCTTTTTTGATTGACTCTCGATCCAACTATAGCTATGTTAGTCTTGACTTGGTGAATAAGTGTGGTTTGAGTAAGGAATTGCATGCAAAGTCTTGGTTATTGTAGTTGGCTACATGTACAAAGAAGTGAGTTCATCATTGGGTAAGGTCTTGCACATTTGACTTAAATGGTATGCCTATAACAACACATTTGAATGTATTACCATTGGGTTCATACAGTATGTTATTGGGCATGGATTGGTTGTATCGACATTGAACCAGGGTTGATTGCTATGACAAAGTTATTGAGTGTGTTGATGACAATGGAGAACCAAGAATCTTGTAGGGTAAGAAGAAAGCCACATCAGTTAGGATGGTGATAGCTATGAAAGAAAAGCATAGCCACAGGAAAGGGTGTAAACTATTTTCAGTACACATTTCTAGTGATAAGAGTAAGGAGGTTGAGGATGTAGATATGTTGAATAGGTACCCACTGTTGCAGCGATTTTGGGATGTATTTTCTGAGGACATTACATAGTTGCCACCTCACAAGGAGGTAGAATTTTTTATTGAGCTAGTACCAGGGATCCTATTAAAAAATCCTATTACAATATTAAGGCCTTAAAGCCTCATATGAAGCAAAGTTTCAAAACCGCCTATTGACTGGGCCATCAAAAACACCTTCCCCCTCCAAATTGTGCAGAATGAAAGTATTGTTCATCTGAACTTGAGCAATGACAAACAATCTCGTCCATAAGGCATCAAATTTACCATGGTTTCCCTTCTTTTCCTTCAATGCATCCGATTTGAGAACCCTAGTCACCAACCTGAAAACTGTCCATTTTTCCCTTTCTATCAAAGGTTTCTTTGATCTTCTTCTGATGAATTCTTGACTTCTCAGCTAGTTGTTATCTGATCTACGGTAATTCAACCAAGTTACTCATTCTCATCTCTATGTATTCTCTTCATCCTGTTCTTCTTGCAAAAATTTGGCCACAGGGAGAATCAGCTAGATAGGAAAAACAACATCAACGCCATAAACTAACTTAAATGGAGAATTTCCTATGGACTTCTTGTTGGTAACTCTATCAGCCCATAGTGCAAACTTCAACTTGGAATCCCAATTCTTTTTGTTGTCCTCCAGTAGTTTTTTTATTATCCTTACAAGAATCTTCTTAGATGATTTTTCTAGGCCATTGCGTTGAGGACAATATGAGGTAGAATGCACCAATTGAATGCCCATGGATTCACACATGTCCACCAATTCTTCTTCCGTGAAAGATGTTGCATTATTCGAGACTAGTTTGGTTGGGCAACCAAATCTAGTGAAAATATTCTCATTCAAGAAATTTATAATAACCTGATGATTAGTATTTTCAGTGGGTATAGCCTCAATCCATTTGGTAAAATAATTAGTGGCTACCAAGATCCATTTGTGATGGCCACTGGAATGCAGATTGATCTCACTTATGAAGTCCAAGCCCCATTGCTAGAAGGGACCATTGGCATGTACTGGCTTCAAGGGTAGAGATTTTAGTTGTTTTCTTCCTACAAACCTCTGACATTTATCACAAGACTTCACAAAAGAAAACACTTCAGAGAACAGAGTAGGGCAATAATACCTAGCTCTCAAGATCTTGTGGGCCATGGTTTTCCAATAATGATGCCCTCCGCAGATGCTAGAATGGAACTGGTGCGTGACTTCCATAGATTGTCCTTTGTCTAGACATCTTAAGAGGATCCATGATGGGTCTTTCCAATAGAGCAGGTTTTCATTAATGCAAAATTTGGCTGATCTAAACTTAATGGCCCAAGCTTGACTTGAGCTATGCCCTGGAAGGACTTCTAACTTCTGCAAAAGTGAACTATACTGGAATACCATTCACAGGTGGTCATATTTTCAACCAAAGACTGATTCTTCTCTTGCTCTTCTACTGCTTCCTCTATCCGCTCACCACTTGAATTTGAACCCATGCAATTAATGTCTAACAAATTGCAATTTTCCTCTGCCATAAGCTTAGCCAAGCCCTGGCCTTTGAGAAGCTTGGCGGGCTTCACCTCTATGTTGAACTCTATGAATTTTGTAATCCATTTAGCTCTATTTCCATCAATATCTGGCTGAGTTAGGACGTCTTTTATTGAGGCTGAAGGTACATATGCCACCACTTAGGAATGCAGAATATAAATTCTGAATGCCTTTAAAGATTTTATGAGAGCATAAGCTTGTTTTTCAATGAGGTTGTGCCTTAGTTCAGCATCCCTCAGAGTTTTGCTAAAAAAGGCCACAAGATGCTCTACACCTTCATCGTTTTTCTACAATAGAACTGCTACAAGTGTATCATAAGAGGCAAAAGAGAAGATATAAAACTCCCTGTTATAATCAGAGCTGATTAGAGTGGGAGCTTCCATGATAGCTTGTTTAATGGCTTCAAAAGAGCTTCTTGCACCATCTTTCCATTTTATTTCTGATCCTTTCTTCAGAATGGAAGTGATGTGCTTCACTAGCTCTACAAAGTTCAGGATAAACCTCCTGACAAAGTTAATCTTACCCAGGAAAGAATGAATGTCCTTTTTTGACCTTGGGATGGAAAATGTCTAAACTGCTTGAACTCTTGCTAGATTAATCTTCACACCTTCAGTAGAAACAATATGTCCTAGCAGTTTGCCTTCTTCTAGAGAAACTGTGACTTCTTTGGGTTCATAGAATTTCCAAAACGTCTGCACTTTAGAAACACCTTCCTCAAATGTTGCAAATGGTCCTTGTGACTGCTAGAAAAGACTGTTATGTCATCAAGGTAAATAAGGATAAACTTTTCCTTCTCTCCCACAAAGGCTATGTCCATGGCCCTTTGAAAAATAGCCCCAGCATTCATCAGTCCAAAAGGCATCTTGGAGTACATGAAATTTCCCTAAGGAGCAATGAAGGTGGTCTTTTCCCGATCTTCTGGATGTACAACAATCTAATTATAACTTGAAAACCCATCTAAGAAAGACATGAATCTAGCCCCTAAAACTTTTTGCAGCAAGTGTTCCATCTAGCAGGGGGTAGTTGTCATTTTTAGAGCATTTGTTCAAATTCCTGAAGTCAAGACAAAGCTTGATTTTCTCCATTCTTCTTTCCTGCTACAACAAGGTTAACTATCCACTTTGAATACCTTAGGGGAACTATGATCTTGGCCTCCAACAACTTCTTGATTTCATTTTCAATCAAAGGCAATAAGAGAGGGCTCATAGGTCTTAATTTCTGCTTAAAAGGGATAGTGTTCTTCTCTAATGGAATTTTATGCTAAATGATGTTGGTGTCATAGGTCTTAAGCTCACTGTACTCCCAAGCAAAAATATCAGCAAATTGTTTCATCAGGGTGCAATACTTGGAACTTTGGGCAGAAGACAAGTGAGTGGACAGATTTATGTACTTTGGATGGGTTGGACACCCTACATTATGTTTAGGGACAACAGACTCATTTTCTTTTTTGGTAGGCTTATAAGGTACATCATTATGGTCAAACAGCTTCTCTAGGGGCACCAATCCTTTGGGTATATGGTTACTAGGTAGTTGAACAATGTTGTCCTAACCAATCTCATCCTTTAGCTTGGACTAGTTGCATTCTTCAATAGTTTCGTTTTCTTGGTCGATGTGCATTTCAGAAAATTCATCAACGACTTGTAAAAACCTATTAATTTTTGTTAGAAAATTATATATTATGGAGCAATGGAACACATAAAATATTGCAGAAATATAAACACAGAAAATACATAAAACAAGAGAGACACAGATATATGTGGTTCACCCAGTTTGGACTACGTCCACCCTGAACAGCTAGTCATTCCTTTCTATTATCCAGCAAAATGAAGAGACACAGCCTATAGCAGATCCATTGTAATATCCTCTGTTTTCTCTCACAGTCTCACCTCTCTGTTTCTCACTCGGAGAATACACATCTATTACACAGCCCCAAATACAATGCCCTCATACAAAGAGAGGGGTTGCCTTCTAGGGCAAAAATCCGTAAACTAAACATAAGTTCTACCATCAGATCATCCGCCTAATGAACGACCCAGATGGACTAGAAATTACTATACTTTTACAAGGCAATTTACATTTGTTTCTATCTTGGGGGGCACTGCCCCCGAGCCCCCGCCGGGGGACCACTCACAGGGGGGACAAGTCCTCCCCGCACCCCACATGGACGGGTGTACAAAATTCCTGGGGTATACATCCAGCTGAAACAAAGACCTCTGAACAATCATGCTCCACACAACAATCTCCCACTTGGAGAATGATTGTAGCAACTCCATCATTACATCATTTGCTAGAAAATGACTCCTCTTTGGACCTGGTTGTTTCTCATCTTCATCGTCATCCTTGAAGACCAACTCAAATTGAGCATATTCTCAGTTTCTCCCTGGTTACAACTTTTTTTAGCATATCTGCAGGATTTTGGTTAGTGTGTATCTTTTCTAGCTTCAACTCTCCGTCTTCCAACACTGATCATATGAAACAGTACTTCAGCTGTATGTGTTTAGTCCTAGAATGAAATGCTGAGTTCTCTGCAAGATGAATGGCACTTTGGCTATCATTGTATAATGTGCCCATATCATGCTCCTTACCCAATTCACCCATAAACCTTTGTAACCAAATCATTTCTTTACTAGCCTCTGTAGCAGCAACATACTCTGCTCCTATTGTTGAAAGTGCAACAACACTTTGGATTTTTGAAACCCACCTAACAGTTGTTCCACCAATAATAAATACATATCCTGTAGTGCTCCTCTTGTTATCTCTATCACCTGCCATATCTACATCAACATATCCCTGTAGGGAAATGTTTGAACCACCAAAGCATAATGCTTGATTTGTGGTACCTTTCAAATACCTGAGAATCCATTTCACTGCCATCCAATGTTCCTTTCCTGTATTGTTCATGTACCTTCTTACAACTACCACTGCATGTGCAATATTAGACCTTGTGCAGACCATTGCATACATTAAGCTTCCAACTGTTGATGCATATGGAACCTTAGACATATAATCCATGTCTTCTTGGGTCTTTGGGCATATTTCCTTACTAAGTTTGAAATGGCTAGCAAAAGGTGTACTAACTAGTTTTGCATTGTGCATATTAAATCTTTTCAATACCTTTTGTATGTACTCATTCTGAGACAACGTTAATCTACGATTTTTCCTGTCTCTAGTTATTTTCATACCAAGGATTTGTTTTGAAATCCTTCATTGCAAAAGTGTAGAAATTTTGAATAATATGACACATATTCACAAAGATTATCCTAATTATACACTATTGTGGAATACATGCATAATACATAACCTCCTCTACATTGATCATCAATTTACAGAAGCAGAAACAATAACATGCACACATAGACGCATCAATCACACATATCAACACAATATTTTCCCGGGGAAAGCATCTCGCTAAAAACCCAAACTATCTGTATATTATATTGATTGAGAACATGTAACAATACATAGTACAATACTCTTCACAAGTATCCAGCACTATCTCCACCTATTACACACAATACAGCTCAGATCTAATCTCCAAATCTCCTCTGTTGCTTGCCTGCCTCCATTGCATAATACCTGCATGAGAATGTATGAGAATGGTTGAACCAAACTCATATTTACCTCAAAACAATCACTCACAATGGGAATCACGTGAGAAAAGGCTATAATCACTTGGTATTGGCCAATTCTCATTGGCATAACTCAATCCCATTGATTGTGCAAATCCTCATGCACAACTATAGTCATAACTGATAGTAATCTGATCCTCTAACACTTGTCCCTGCTGAACTGAACATGCACTGACATGAAACTAAGTTAACTGATGTATTATTTAGTTGCATTATGAGTTAATAATTAGTTTAAAAACTCATCATTCGTCTATTTGCAGTTAGACTAATTAAAACTAGTTTAACCAAGTCAAACTGAACACAACTCCATCAACTCCACAATCAACTCCACCAAACTCAACTGATTGAGTTCTAACTGAAGTCATGCATGCAACAACTCAACTGACCCACAAAGAAAATGTATTTCCTTCTGACAGTTGCATGTGTCACATCTGTAGCTCAAACTGAAGTGCTCCAAGAGAATAAGATAAAATTTATAGTCTAAATATTATTATAAGCTAATAATATTTGACTGCTCTATAATTAGACTTGACAGTGTCACCGCTGTTGTCTAAACATAGAAGTCCATCTATTTTTTCCAACTTGACCAATCATCCATAAATAGCATCCTGCAACTCATAGACATGTTCCATATGTCTAAAAATAGAGATAGTCTAAAAATAGACTTTGCGCCATAATTTACCTACGGGGCCACTTAGTGAAGGCGAATCTTTTCACTAAGCTCCATCATCTTGTTGCAATTTCAACACTCCCTCTCGACAAGATATGGATTATCAGCAACCCCTATCCTGCCTCGGTGGTATTCGAATTTTCTCTTAGTGAGAGCATTCGTCAGAATATCAGCATCTTGATCCTCCGTTGCACACAATCTCTGATATGATGGTACCTGATGTCAATGTGTTTAGATCTATCTTGAAATACAGGATTAGTCGAGAGTTTAATGCAACTCTGGTTATCAAAGTGAATCACAGTAGGATCCAAATGAGAACCGAACAAACCAACCAGAGTCTTCCTCATCCATATAGCCTCGCATGCAGCCAAACTTGCTTCCATATACTCGGCCTCTGCTAAACTGAGTGCCACGGATCTCTGCTTCCTGTTGTACCAAGAAACTGCTATCGATCCAATACTGAGGACCCCTCTTGATGTGCTCTTTCTCTCCATTGGGCTCCCTGCCCAATCTGCATCCATGAAGACACATAGCTTCACCTCATCCTCCTATTTGTACCACAATCCATATCCCGATGTGCCTCTCAAATAATGCAATACATGCTTGCCCGCCTTCCAGAAGAGCTTGGTAGGCTTAACCATAGCTTGTGAAAGCTGGTTAACTTCATAGCATATATCGGGTTGATGTATTGACAATACATCAGCGACCCCACAGCTGCGATAAATAGTGGGCATCCACTTCTTTCTCCAAAGTGGCATCCTCCCTCTTCCAACCCCAGAAGAGAGTATCAATAGGCTTGCAGCCATGCATGTTGACTTCTCCATTATCTCCCAAGCAGTACTTACCCTAAAAAGCCAAACAAGATTTCCACCATTGCGCTGCCTATTTCCACCTCCTAGGAAATAGTGAAGGAGGGCCCAAGTCTTCATCTCAATCCTTAGCAAGATCATCTTGCATGTGAAAGTATCAACAATCATCACCCGTTAGAATCAAATCATCTACATACAGTACAATGATAAGAAACTTACCCTCCACCACAATCTAGTATAGGTTAGGATCTGCCTCGCTCTTGGAGAATCCAAGTCTGGTGAAATAGCTGTCTATCCATGTGTACCAAGCATGTGGTGCTTGCCTCAACCCATACAGCGCTCTCTTGAGCCTGCACACATGTGAGTCACTACTGAAGACCTCAAAGCCTTCGGGCTGCTCAATGTACACCTCCTCCTCAATGACTTCGTTAAGGAACGCAGTCTTCACATCCATCTGATGAATGTGCCATTCCATCTGCGTTGAGAGAGAAAGAATCGTCCGTATGGAAGAACACCTTGCGACAGGTGCAAAGGTCTCCTCATAATCGATCCCCTCTATCTATGAAAAGCCTCGGGCAACAAATCTTGCCTTGTACTTCTCCACACTCTCGTCAACTGCCTGCTTAACTTTGTAGATCCATCTCGAACCCACCACTGATTTCCCTTCCGGTCTAGGAACAATCTCCCATACAATGTTTCTAACAATAGAATCATACTCTTCCACCATGGCATCTACCCATGCGGGATCCTCCATAGCTTCCTCGAAAGAGGATGGCTCAGTCACAACACACTTGCTCATAAGAGCCATGTATCTAGTGGACTGATCAGGTGATTGTCTCTGTCTACGTTGGACATGTCCTGCTTCTTGCCTTTTGCACCAGACTGAGAAGCTTTCTTGGTCTTCCCTTTCTTTTCTTTAGCAGCCAAAGTACAATTTTCTTCATCAGCTCCCTTTGATGAAGATTCGTCCCTAGTAATCTGC
>APFE030894146.1:31085-61604 GCA_000404065.3 Pinus taeda | reverse complement strand
CGCCCCCCATCATTGTCAACTTTGATGGAATACGAGGTTAAGACGATCATTTTTTTCCTCCAAGGACAACTTGACTACCTATTTCTTACTCCACCATTTAACAATTCATACCATCCACAACAATTTTAGGTGTAATGTCATGTGAAGAGGTTTCCATTATTAAGTAGTGGTGACTGTGGAATTTATGAAAGGAAAGGAAGGACACGATGAATAAAGATGGAATGGGGGAATTGGCTCAACAAAAGGAAATGAGGCTACATGAATGAAGGGGAAAAAGGGGGATCCTTTAGCATAGTGGATAGGAAGACTCTCACTTCAAAGAGAAGAAAAATGAAGGAGGATGAAGGATTAAAAAGGAGAATAGGGGGTTTGGCTCATAGAAAGGGATATTTTCCAAAAGAAAATTGTTAAATAATATTAAAAAGTAGAGGAAGAAAATGAAGAATGAAGAGAGGATGAACTTCTCTCATTGAAGTAGTTACACACACATAGAAGATTAGGAAGAAGAGAAAAATAATCTAGTGGAGGTTTTAAGTAGAATCCTATAGAAGAGAGAAGAAAATTTGTGCTTATCTATTGTTCAGACTTCTAGAGAGAAGTGTAAGGAAGAAAGAAGATAAAGAATGAGAGCATATTTCTAATGGATGCTGTGTCAAGTTATGAGATAAAGAAGAAGGAAAGCCAATATTAAATTGTAGTAAGGATGAAAGATAATTTAGTCCAAAGACCAAGATAAGAGGAATACATCTTCCCTTAGTTTGATTGGGGAATGCATCATGGATTTTCTGTGATGAATGTAAAGCTAAACCAAGCCTTACATTAGTAGGTATATTTTGAGAAATGGTTTGGCACAATTGTCTAGTATTTGCTGTATAATTTTAACTTTTGCAACAACAATTTAATCTTAGAAGCTGCTTGCATTTTAAATTTCATTATCACGATAATTAACACAAAATAACCACATTGTGTCGTATTTCTTATTGTTATTAAAACATGCTTGAGTTTGTTCTATCTCATTGCTGAGGTGTGCATGATGTTGTAGTAGGTGTATTTTTATCCATTTTCCCATGCACTATTTTCTATAGGAATTGGTTTAGAGCAATTTGCTAGAGGGAAGTGTTGTGATGTGATGGTGCATGCTAGTCAAGGATGTTACTTTAAAATTCAAAAAATCTAGAATTTAAATTATTCATGATATTAAATGGATGAATGATCAAATTGTACAGCTACAAAGTGTGACACATATAATAATAAAACAATGTAATTTTTGGTTAAAAGGAAAAAATTGTAGAATATCCTCTTTTAATGATAGATTTTGGTCCATCCTCACCTACATTATGGATTATTAACCTAATAGAATATAACTAGTTTTGAACTTAACAAATGATACAAACAAATGACATAAATACTACCATGAGAATTATACTACTTTCATACTAAAAATGGATTAAGTTGGCATAAATCTAACACTGTGTGGTGACAAAGATGTGACCATCCAACAACATCCACAGGATGACAATGCATAAACCCTTACAATCATTGAACTACTAATTTAAAAAAGAAAAACATTATTTATTCAAAAGTGCCAAATGATGAACATTGTAAAAAAAATAAATATGGAGACTCAAATCATTGAACTACTAATTTAAAAAAGAAAAACATTATTTATTCAAAAGTGCACTGTAAAAAAAATAAAGATGGAGACTCAAATAGTGGGATACAACATAAATATGAAGACTTAGACAATGAGATTTCATCATGGGTAGTAGTAGTTGTACATGAATCTAATAATCATGGATACATATGCACTGGTAGTCGTACATAAAGCTAACATTGTGGACCATTTTTTTTAAGAATGTAGCATGAAATTAAAAAAAATAAAAATAAAGGTGACAACTCAAATAGTGGGATACAACATAAATATGAAGACTTAGACAATGACATTTCATCATGGGTAGTGGTAGTTGTACATGAATCTAATCATCATGGATCTATAGGCACTGGTACCTGTACATAAAGTTAACATTGTGGACCATTTTTTTTAAGAATGTGGCATGAAATAAAAATAAAAATAAAAATAAAGATGAAGACTCAAATAGTGCGATATAACATAAATATGAAGACTTGGACAATGAGTTTTCATCATGAGTAGTGGTAGTTGTACATGAAGCTAATCATCATGGATCCATAGGCATTGGTAGTTGTACATAAAGCTAACAGTGTGGACCATTTTTATAAAGAATGTGGCAAATTAAAAAAAAAAAAGGGAGAGAAAAAATGTTTGACTTGTTTGTTTTGTTTTTACATGGACATAAATAAGTATACATTAATTATGTGATTTTAATTCATAAATATGATATGAACTTGAAAAGTATATTTTTTTTTTTCAAATTTGGAACAAAAATTATAAATCATTTATTTGAGAATCATTGAAATTTAAATAGATTTACACTAATTTGCATCTCTCTCTCTCTCTCTCTCTCTCTCTCTCTCTCTCTCTCATATTACACTATAAGACATAATTCAAGGAAATTTCTTTTTTTATTATTATAATCTTTAAGAAAAGAAGCTAAACACTTCCAATTTAATAGAAATGTGATTTTTTTGATTAAGAAAACCTGATATGAAATAATCTTCAAGCTTAAAAACCCCAACCATTTGAAAAATAAGTTATTTGAATCAACACACAAAAACATCCATTTTTGATACAACCCTAAAAAGTTTTCATTCCTCCCCAAAAAAACGATAAACAAAAAGAACAAACCACATTTAATTTAATATATATATATATATATATTATATATATATATATATATATATTATATTTATAAATAGAAATAATATATAATTCATTAAAAAACTAGTATAAAATATATTATTGGTAGTTGTACATAAAGCTAACAGTGTGGACCATTTTTATAAAGAATGTGGCAAATTAAAAAAAAAAAAGGGAGAGAAAAAATGTTTGACTTGTTTGTTTTGTTTTTACATGGACATAAATAAGTATACATTAATTATGTGATTTTAATTCATAAATATGATATGAATTTGAAAAGTATATTTTTTTTTTTCAAATTTGGAACATTTTGTTTTGTTTTTACATGGACATAAATAAGTATACATTAATTATGTGATTTTAATTCATAAATATGATATGAATTTGAAAAGTATATTTTTTTTTTTCAAATTTGGAACAAAAATTATAAATCTATTATTTGAGAGAATCATTGAAATTTAAATAGATTTACACTAATTTGCATCTCTCTCTCTCTCTCTCTCTCTCTCTCTCTCTCTCTCTCTCTATTTCATATTATAAAGAACAATACACTATAAGACATAATTCAAGTCTCTCTCTCTCTCTCTCATATTATAAAGAACAATACACTATAAGACATAATTCAAGGAAATTTCTTTTTTTATTATTATAATCTTTAAGAAAAGAAGCTAAACACTTCCAATTTAATAGAAATGTGATTTTTTTGATTAAGAAAACCTGATATGAAATAATCTTCAAGCTTAAAAACCCAATAAGTTATTTAATCAACACACAAAAAACAATCCATTTTGATACAAACCCTAAAAAGTTTCATTCTCCCAAAAAACATAAACAAAAAGAACAAACATTTAATTGAATATAATATTATATATTTATATATTATATATATAGTATATATATATATTATATTATATATATATTAAAATAATATATATTTCAATCCATTTTGATACAACCCTAAAAGTTTCATTCTCCCAAAAAAACATAAACAAAGAAACAAACACATTTAATTCTAATCTATATATATTATATTATATATATATATATATATTATATATATCTATTATATATATTAAAATATATATATTTCATTGAATAAACTCGTATAAAATATATTATTGAACTAAGAATCCAATCATGGTTAAATATATCATTTAATCATGTCACATTATACAAAACAATCCTTTGTGACAAAAAAATTCAAAAATGTTCTTTTCTCATAAATTTCTAAACAAAGAAAGTAAACCTATTCACTCTAACAAAAAAAAATAAAAGAGAAAGATTAATATTCTTTGATGCTATAAAATAAACAAATTAAATATGCAATTTTAATTATGTATAGTTAAATTTGGAGAAAAATAAAAAAATAAAATGATTACTGCACTTCATGAAATGGCAAATTTACAAAAAGCAATGAAATAATATAAATAATAAAGTATGAATGTTTTGTTTTATAATATTATTATTTTTTTTTTTCCAAATTAAAATTAAAATTACTCTACATATTTTATGAAATAACAAATTTATGAAAGTATTGAAATATATATAAATAATAAATATGAATATTTTTTTATAATATTAATTTTTTATTTTTTAATTTTTTTTTTCAAATTAAAATTGAATGGAAAAATAATCTTACCCACTACTAAATATTGTCCCTACAAATTTAAATAAATTTACGGTAATTTGTATCTCACTTTTATTTATATATATATATAATTGAGATTTGTCTTTTATATAAACTTTAATGAGCATAAACATATTTATTTTGAATAAAAATGTGATTTTTTGTTGAGGAGACCTCATATGAAGTAAACTTCAAGCTTAAAACCTAATCATTATTGAAAATAAGTCATTTAATTAACATATATTCAAAGTTTAGTTTAACTGGTCGATTTCCTGTTGTTAAGTACCTTACTTAGCCCATTGAGGGTCACATGGTCAATTCTCTTTGATGCCCTTAGGATTAAGCCATACCTTACTTAACCCATTGCAAGGTCACAAACTCAATTCTCCTTGATGCCCTTGGAATTAACCCCTCTTAGGCTAGGGAACTAGTTTTTAAAGATTGCCTAGCGGACTGTCTTTTAGATTTTGATTAAACTTTGTCGTCTGTGAATGGCATCTGGTCGTACATTAGCTAGACCATCAAACATAGATATCGTTGAATTTGATTTCAAGGAGTACATGCTCTCCAAGGCACCGGCAGTGAATGAGGCTCTGGATAAGGCTATCCCACTGAGTCATCCCAAGAAAATATATGAATCCATGAGGTATTCTTTTCTGGCAGGAGGAAAACGGATTCGTCCTGTTCTTTGCATTGCAGCTTGTGAGCTTGTGGGAGGGACTCAGGAACTCGCCATGCCAACTGCGTGTGCAATGGAGATGATCCAGACAACGTCTTTGATCCATGATGACTTGCCTTGCACTGACAATGATGATTTACGGCGAGGTAAGCCTACAAACCATAAGGTCTTCGGGGAAGGCACCGCTCTTCTTGCAGGGGATGCACTTCTTTCATTTGCCTTTGAGCACATTGCAGTGTCCACGAGCAAAACGGTGGGGAATGATCGGATTTTGAGGGTGATATGTGAAGTGGGTAGAGCATCAGGGTCTGAAGGGATTATGGGTGACCAGGTTGTAGATCTCGCGAGCGAGCGGGACGCTTCGGTTGAGCTTGAGACTCTGGAATGGATTCAAGTTCATAAGACTGCAGTGCTACTCGAGTGCTCGGCTGTGTGTGGGCCATCATTGGTGGTGCGTCCGAGCATGAAATTGAGAGAATTCGAAGGTTTACCCGTCACGTGGGACTTCTGTATCAGGTTGTGGATGACATACTTGGTGTCACAAAATCGTCGGAAGAAATTGGGAAGACAGCAAGAAAGGATTTGTTATGTGACAAGGCCACTTATCCGAAGCTCATGGGTTTGGAGAAAGCAAAGGAGTTAACTGTTGAAGAAAGGTAAGGAGGAGCTATCATGTTTCGATCCAACGAGGGTTGCACCAGCTATCATGTTTCGATCCAACGAGGGTTGCACCTTTGTTGGGTATTGCAGATTACATTGCATACAGGGAGAAAGCCATATTTATAACTTTGTATCTCTTGGCATCGTGCATGGTCCCAATGATTCTAATAATATGGACGGATACTTTAGATTTATTCAGTTTCAAAATATGATTTTAGGTTTCTATGATCTATAATTTAAAAGTTAAGAAAATAATTTTAGTGAGAACGATATTAAATTTTTTCAAAATATAATATGATTTTAGATTTATTTAATTTATAATTTAAAAATTATAAAAAATATATTTTAGTGAAAATGATATAAAGAAGACTTTTTTAAACAAAATTTTACACTATTAATTATAATTTATTTTCAAAAAAAATGTTTGCACACCTATTTCTAACCATCTACTGTAGTTTATCTTCAACATCAAAATCTACACTTAATTAATTAGTAAATATATTTTTATTAATTAATATTTTTTTTTATATATCTACCTGGTTATTTGATCAAAATCTGAATCTACGGAAATTATAAATCTATGTTCATGTTCGAACCTTTTCAAAATAGAGGTATTTAAACATTTCAATCCTAGTTAGCTGCTTGGCTGTTTTTGGGAGGTTATTTGGGTAGAATTGGCAAGTGGGTCAGGTCACTTTCATGGTAATTATACAGGAATATAAATTGTATTGCCATCTAATTTACATTTTTTTGGCTTTTAGTTAGCTATTTAACTAATAAAATTAGTTTATTTTAATTTATCTCAATTAATTAATTAATTAATTTATAATAATTTAGGTATGGAATAGAACTAGTGTTAATTCTAACTAATCTATATTTTGTAGTTTTTACTTAGCTATTTAATTAATTAATTAGTTGTTTAATTAACTAATTAATTGTTTAATTCATAGAATTAGTTTGATGAGGATTTGTTGATTTTGATTTTGATTTTTTTAATTGAGGGTTTACATTGATCCTCAAGGGAATATGCTCAGCTTATTGTTAGTCTTAATACTCATCAATAACTATAGTGTATTAAATCTTAATACTCATCAATAACTATAGTGTATTAAAGAGTTTGTTAGGTTGCAACTACTTTTAATAAATTTAAAAAATTCATGTTGCACGTGGCTCACACCCCACCAATTTCCTAGGGATTTGAAATTATTCCAATTCTAATAAGTTCCTCATTATTATTTATAACATTAATTTATAATTCCCTTTTTATCTTAAGTTAAAGTTGACCCATAACCTTTTTATGCATGGTTAATTAGGTAAATGTGTGTATTAGTAAGACATTCTTTGTGTTGCAATAGTTTTTTTTTGTTATATTTATGAAGCCTTCCACTATGTCAACCACATTAATATTTTTAATTTGATTGTATTAGTTAATTATTTAGTTTACCACAATTTAGGTATTGGATAGAACGTATAAATTTATTTGAATAAAACCCATTTTCATTGATGACTAATATGGAGATCTTTATTTGATAATTAAATAATAGGATTAATAACAATTATTATATATGTAAATTATATTTTTAATATATTAATGTGTACAATTGAAAAATTGTACAGATTAGTAAATATAAAAATATTTTTTTGTAAAAAATAAACATAATTGTGAAAAATCTTCTACATTGCATAAACTGATATTTTGAATATTAAAAATTTCTATAAATTATAGTTAAATATATAAATCAATTGTATGACTTTTTAATGTGATATTATGTTTTAGAGATGATAAACACATAAAAATGGTAGAAGATATCATCTTCGAAGTTGTCAATAAGTTAATGCCAAAAGTAGTTCCTATTTGGGATCTTCCATCTTGTAGTGGAAGTGCCATTATTTGGAGATATATCCACTTAGATCCATGTCACCCCCTATTTATCATGCTCAGAGATGTATCAAATCCCTATCTCAAGTTCTACACTCCAAAAAGAAGGTTTGTAGGATCCTCTAGGCCCATGATAGATTCAAATTTAAATGGATCTAAGCTCATATTAGCTAGTAAATTTAATATAAAATATTATTCTTAATTTATACATGGAAACTTCTTTATTCCTTTTTTAAGTATAAAAAGAAATTAATCAATTTTTTTTTTTTTTTTTTGTATTTATTATTTTTTTATTAAAAAAATCAATTATAAACTATTATTTTTAGATTTGTTAACTAAAATATTTCTATTTTGATACTATAAATTATTAGCCTTTTTTAATAAAAAAAATATTAATACAATGATATATTTTTAATACTAAAATATGTCTATTTTTAATAATATGAATTTAAAGGACATGTGTCAATTCTACGTTGAGCACATACGAAATCATACATCCCCCTCATACTAAGTTGTAGAATGCAACTCTAGACGCAATCATAGATTGCCACAAATAGATGACTTGGCAGGGTTGTTTAAGATTCCATCACAACCAATCAAATAGCCTTGATTTGCAATGGTAGAGGATGCAAGCACACAATTGCAATTAAGAAAAAACTAGATAATTGAGTTAATCCTTACGGGGAACGAAAGCCTTTAAATGGGAAGATGTCATTTGAAATAGAACTAAGATATTTCTCTCATTTTAGAAATTGTGATTAAATATTAGCAAAGTTTGAATTAATTGTCCATAACTAAAGCCATAAGAAGATGAACAATTAATATAGATACTTGGCAATTTGAGTATCTCTATTAAAAATGAAACCTATTGAATTAGAGGACAATGAAGAGGAGAGGAGGAGAGCTAGAGAGGAAATGAAGAAAAATGTTGTCTTTAGAAGCATCAAGGGCTTGGAAGTAGCCTTGAGGTTTAACTTAGTTGGTTGAGTCCCCGTTGTTAAAGCTCCTTTGTTATTGAGAGGTAATGGGTTCAATTCTCTCGACACTCTTGGAGTCACGCCTTGTGGTTGAGATGGTAGGAAGTGATCCTTTCGGGGTAGATATGCTTGGTACAAATATTTTGTGGATGCAATATTCACCAATCTCCAGGGACTGTGAATCACATAGAAAATAAAATAAAAATCAAGGGCTTGGGATAAAAAACTTGCGTGAATAGAGAAAGTTGTCCCTAAGCCAATGCAATCTATAATTTTGTTAGTGAGTAGCAATACACATAATCTATATATAACTCACGCTTTGTATATTTTCCAAGCTTAATCAAAGTCCCCATCGAATGTTAGTTTTTCCATTTGGGTTTATAAGTAAAAAAATTGTGTTAATGATGTTTAAATGTCATGTGTAGTTTAACACTCTATTTCGTGCTTGTTTTCTTTGTTGCTTGGTTATAATATGGAGTTTGAGTTAGACTGATGGTTAGTATCATATGGATAAATGTATTGTTGTTTCCTTTTATAATTTTTTATTTTCCTAATAGGTAGATATTGAACAATAGCTACAACAATACCAATTTATAAACACAATGATTATGCTTTCTCTATCAATGGTTGGGTTAATGCTTGTTGGACTTGATAACCATTGATTTATTTCCTCATCCCAACAAATTACCCACAATGAATCATGGATATGATTAGATGATGGCTGAACCCACATATTGCTTTTACATTTAATTGAGTTATTGGTTGGCATTGAATTCCATTTTCTAATTTACCTTATTGTTAGTATATGTATTGTGGCCTTAACATTGTGTGGAATGTTGATACAACCATTCCATTTAATTATTTCAAGTCACTACATCACTAATGTTATGTATATAGATCAAAATAGCATAAAAACATAAGAAAATATAGATCAACGACTATATAATAATCCACTTCAAGGGGGACACCTCCCATTACATCACATTACTAAATGAACGATTTTTGGATGATTCAAATGACAAGACCTCCTTGGTATATATAGGAGTCTACAGGGTCAATAATAATAAATTAAGGGCTCAAAAATAACAATAGTGGGCTTCTATGAGGCACAATAATAACAATATGGGGGCTACACTAGAATTATAGGGACCTAACATGCCCTTCTACTTCAAAAAAGTGTTGTCCTTAATGCTTGAGTAGTTCTGGATGCTTTTTTTTGAAATACTCATCCTTCCATGTGGAATCTTCAAAAAATAAGTTTTTCCACCTAATGAGATACTCTAAAATTGATTGATTTTGTAACTACCAAATTCTTCTTTCCATGATTGCTTTAGGCTCCAATATGATTTTCCTTCCTCGTCAAGCTTTAACAATATAGTTTGAACTGGGAACTTGTCACCTATAACGTTATTTAAGCATGAAACATGGAAAACTAGGTGTACTCACAAAGATGTAGGCAACTCCAATTTGTATGCCATAGTACCAATCTTTTGAACACCTTGTAAGGGCCATAGTACTTGGGTGATAATTTATTATCCTTCTTATCTTGCTTGAGACACATTTGTTTGTATGATTGTAGACATAAAAATACCCAATAACCCAAATTAAAACATCTTCCACTACAATGCTGATGTGATTATTGTTTCATTGAAGTCTGCGCTAGAGTCAACTTATCCTTTAAGAGCTGGAGAACTTGTTGTCGATGCTTGATGTGATATTCCATTGATTAGACCTTAGAATTGTCTCTTAAAGATGATGTCATGGACGATGGATGATATCCATCAAGTGCCATAAATGGGGTCATTTTTACTACGGTATGGAAGGAAGTGTTATACCACCATTCTGCTAGTGGCAACCACTTGACCCATTGCGTTTTTTTTAGATACAAAGAAATGAAGATATGATTCCAAACATTTATTCACTATCTAAATTTTCCCATCATATTGAGGATGATAAGATGAGTAATGAGCTAATTGAGTACCAAGATAAGAAAATAATTATGTCCAAAAATTTCCAGTGAAAATGGGTTCTCTATCACCTATAATAATCTTTGGGTTTCCTTCCATCTTTTGAACTATTTATAAAAAAAATAGTAGCAACTGTACTGGCTTTAAAAGGATGAGATAGTGCAAGAACGTGTACACACTTGATAAGTCTATCAACTACCACCATGATGACACTCTTTCCTTTGGACTTGGGTAAACTTGCGATAAAATCCATTGAGACCTCCTAACACTGACTTGGAATGGTTAATGGTTGTAAAATACTCGGGGTTGTAATTGTATCAAATTTATTTTGTTGGAAAACTAAACATTCTACCACAAACTTCTGAATATCAGATTTAAGGCCATCCCAAAAAATTCCTTCTTGACATTGTGGTAAGATTTTAAAAATCTTGAGTGCCTCTTATAGGAGAGGTGAGGAATTCGAAAAGAAACTTTTGTTTGAGTTGGGAGTTCTTACATAGATATAAGCGATATTTGTACCATAGTGAATCATTTTTCTAGATAAATGCAGCATAGGCACTGGAATCTTGCTAAAATTTTTGAATGAGTGTCCACACTTCTTCATCATTCTTCCATTCATCTCGTACTTCAGTTATCCAATTAGGTTGGATAATAGAAATGGCATAAAACAATTCTTCCACATCCTCGTCCCTTCTTGAGAGTGCATCTACAACAACATTTAGCTTCCCTTTTTTGTAGATGATTTCAAAGTCATAACCCAACATCTTCATGACCCATTTTTGTTGCTCTTCTAAACATTCTTTTTGTTCCAAGTAGTACTAATTAAGACTATCTTGATCTATTTTTACCTCTGATCCCAAAGGTTATGTATCCAAATCAAAATAACACAAAAACATAAGAAAAGATAGATCAATGCCTAGATAATAAGCCACATTGAGGGGATAACCTACCCTTACGTCACATTAATGAAGAATTCTTGGATGATTTTGATGACAAGGCCTCCTTAGTATATATCGGAGTCTAAAGGGTCAAAATATAATTAGGGCTTACATAACAATAATAAAGTAAGATCTCAACAATAACAATAGTGGGCTTCTATGGGGCACAACAATAACAATATGGGGGCTACACTAGTATTATAGGGACCTAACAATCAAAGTCATTGATAATTCGTTCCTATAGCCTTAAACTATCCCATCTTCATCATTCTCCTTTATTTTCCTTATTGGTAGTATTGGTTAACACTCATTTTTTGTCAACGCTACCTTTAGCCACATGTTACAAACCAATGATCTAAATGTAAAGGTCTTGTGTTAACCTCCATACCTTAGGCTATCTAGGAGTTAGTTAATTGTTGTATGTGATCATCCTCTTTGAATAAGGTCCATTATATAATAGTGGATAGCTATTTAATATAAAATGGTTCACTTTATAAGGCCTCTTAGGTAGGTAGTATCCTATTATGAAGGGATCACAAGTGGTTTGTGATTTTGAGGGTGGTATCTGAATTGGATAGAGCAACAGGCTCCCAAGGGATTGTGGGTGGCCAGATTGTGGATCTTGCGAGCAAGCAGGATGCTTCTGTTGAGCTTGAGACTCTGGAATGGATTCATATTCACAAGACTGGAGTGCTATTGGAGTGCTCGGCTGTGTGTGGGGCGATGATTGGTGGTGCTTCAGAAGATGAAATTGAGAGAATTCGAAGGTTTACCCATTGATTGGGGCTTTTGTTTCAGGTTGTAGATGACATAATCGATGTCACAAAATCGTCAGAAGAAATTGGGAAGATGAGAGGAAAAGGTTTGGCTAGTGATAAGGCCACTTATCCAAAGCTCATGGGTTTGAAGAAATCAAAGGATTTTACTATTGAATTGGTGAAGAGAGGTAAGGAGGAGCTATCTCATTTCGATCCAACAAAGGCTACACCTTTTTAGGGTCTTGCAAATTACATTGCACTCAAAGAGAACTGAAAAGCGTTCTTGAATCTCTATGTGTTATGTATTCGTTTAACATCTACTAAACTTCAGAAATGGTGCCAGATTTATAACTTTGTATCTCCTAGCATCATCCATAGTCCTAATGATTCTAATAATATGGATGGTTTAGATTTATTCAATTTCAAAATATTGTATTATTATTAATATTTTTTATTTTAGGTTTTTGTGATTTATAATTTAAATGTTAAGAAAATATTTTTTGGTGAAAATGATATAAAGAAGATTATTGTCAATATTTTGCACACTATCAATTGTGATTCATCTTCAACACCAAAATCTACTAACTTATTATCTCTCTCTCTCTCTCTCTCTCTCTCTCTCTCTCTCTCTCTCTCTATATATATATATATATATATATTATATATATATATATATGATATAATATAAATATCCTCATCATTTTATCAAAATCTGAATCTACAGAAATTATAAATCTATGTTAATGTTCAAACTTTTTCAAAATAGAGATATTCAAACATTTCAATTCCTAATTAGCTACTTGCCTGTTTTTGGGAGGTTATTTGTGTAGAATTAGCAAATAGGAAATAGGAAAGTATAGACCCAAAACACTTTCCTTTCTTGGATTGTAGATTACTATGGTGTGGTTTCTGAGAGGAATTCGGATTTTCCACAGTGTTCATCTTTACATTGGTCGACGTTTCGATTATAGACCCAAAACACTCTCCTTTCTTCAATCTCAATATCTCTTCTTGAGCTCGACTGTCTTTTTGAGAAGTCTATGAATTGTTGCACATTTGGATACCTAAAATGAGTTCTCTCACCTCATCCTTATAAAATTTATAAGGGCTACTTGAATTAGGGAAGAGACATGAGTTTTGGCTAATTTCAATTCAAGCCTACATGACTTGAACACCCAATAATTCATATGTCATCAAGGACATCTCGAAATTCGATGATTCTCAAAGCATTCGATTCTCCTTTTTGTCCTCTATAATATCCATCCATCACATGTCCAAAATTCCTCATGGCTTTGGCCCAAATATCAATGGGTGCAAAACCCCAAGCTTGGGTTCCAATCCCCCAAGTGACTCTTGTGGTGCTCCAACCTCCAAACCTCGAACCCTAGGGCTTGGAGTACCTCCCAAGCTACTAAAAATTCAACAAATGCCCCACTAATAGAAGATGAATTCCCTTCACAAGATACTCATAAGGCCTACCCCAAACTTCTAACCATGACTTCTCAATTTTTAGCACCTTAAACCTTAAAATTGGTTGGCTACATGAAGCACTGTAAAGTTCTGTTGATTTAGAGTTGCAACACTCATAATTTTATCCACGGGAGAGTGGCACAAGACACCCATTTTCATTTATATCCCATAACTAATTTTTAAATTATGATCGCCGAGGGTGGTATGATGAAATGCGGGGTTTCTATGGAAATGTAAAATTACAAATTGGTGAGTATCATCTCAAAAATAACATTTTTTCGTATTGAAATGGGTGATTGTGATATAGTTTTTAGGGTAGAATGGTTATTCACTTTGGGTCAGTCACTATGAATTTTGAAGAATTATACATGGGATTCATGCAAGAAGGGCATAAACATACCCTCAAGGGAGTTACATCTAGTCCCCCTAAAATTTCCACCTCTCATTGTATAGAGAAGTTATCGAAGAAAGGATAGCCAAATATTATTCCATACTTTAATTCAATATATGTAGGCAACATCACACCACAAGAGACTCACCTTGATTTGTCATTGGTTCTATTTAAGAATCAACAAGTGTTTGATATGGCACAAGGTTTACCACCTTCATGTGGCAAACGTGACCATGGTATTCCCATCATTCCAAGTAGTCAACCACCCAATGTGTGTCTTTGGTTATTGGCATCCTTTTGCACAAAAAGCTGAAATTGAAAAGATAATTCAAGAATTTTTGGAGGTAGGAGTTATATAACTTTGGTACTAACATGTACTCATCACCAATGGTCATGGTAATAAAGAACGAAGGTACTTTGCACATGTGTTCTAATTTCTAGGCTGTCAATAAGTTTACTGTCAAGGACAATTTTGTGTTCCAATTATTGGTGACCTCTTGGAAGAATTTCATAGAGCCATGTTTTTCTTTAAAATTAGCTACCACCAGATCAAAATGAAAGAGGTGTACATCCCTAATAAAACTTTTCCTACATATGAAAGTTATTATGAGCCTTTACTAATGCATTTTTTCGTTTGTAATGTTGTATCAACCTTCCAAAGCTTCATTAACAAGATCTTTACCCATTCCTATGAAATTTTGTGCTAGTACTCATTTATGTTATTTTGATATTAATTAAACATGGGAAAACCACATAGATCATGTTGATTAAGCATTCCAACTCCAATAGGATCACTAGCTATTCATAGAATTCTCAAATTTGTTTTTGGGGGATTCAAAGGTTGAATACTTGGGTCAAATTATAAGTTAGGAGGGAAAAAAAACTTCAAGAGCTTGCATGGATTCTTAAGACTTACAAACAACTACAAGAAGTTGTGAAAAATTATGGAAAAATCAATTCTCCCTTAAAATTACTACTCAAAAGGAATTCCTTTGTTTGGAATGAGGTCATTCAAGAAGGCTTCTCAACTTTAAAGGTTTCCATGTGCACAACTCCAGTATTATTGTGCCATATTTGACCAAAATTTTTATATTGGATTTGTGAGTGTATGTGCACATTTTCATACATATTTCTAATATCTAGGAGGACTATTATTTATAACATATCTTGATAACCTTTTTTATTATTAGGATGTCTATTTATAACATTTATACTGTTAGTTTGTCAATTGTTAGTATGTCTATTGTTTTATAGATGAGGAATAACCTGTTATAGAGTTTTGTGAACCCAACGTTTCGAACTACCAAGTGATTCCATCATCAGGGGATGTGTCAATAGATATTCACTAGATTTTAATGATTTATCCAAGAGCTCTATTTAGGGTATATATAGGTTTTTAAAGAAAAGATATATGAAATTTAGGCGGCCATTATCTGATTAATTATTATTATTATTATTATTTAATTAATTATTAATTTGTTAATTAATTAGTTAATTAATAAGATTAAAGGGATAAATTAATTAATTTTTTTTATTCTCTATTGAATTAATTATTATTTTATTATTATTTTATATAAAATTAATTATTTAAATAATTTGTTTATGTGATTCCTTGCTCATGTAGTAAGGAATACATAGGTGAAACAGGTAGGTCTCTTAATATTAGAATTAAAGAACACACTGCTAACTTTAGAAGAGAAAGGACCTCAAAATTGGCCTTAGGAGAACATGTTCATTCTTCCTCTCATTACATCTGCATGGAAGTAGTCAAACTGGTTAGAAGAGAAGAACACTATCTTAAAAGGAAAATCAAAGAAGCTATTGAAATAGAAAAAAGGAAGAATAACTTGAACGGTGACGATGGATTAAAGCTAAGCAACACATGGAAACCTTTACTTGAAATCCTAAAAAATCAATAAATAGCTCATTATTAGGTTATTAATTAATTAATTAATTAATTAATTTATCAATTAATTCATCAATTAATTAAGTTATTAATTGGATTAATTTATTAAATAACATTAACTATTAAATTAATTATCAATTAAATAAAATTAATCAAAATACAATTTATATAAATAATTAAAATAAAAAATACCATAAATTAAAATTAATTAAACATATTAATAATAATATAATAAATTAATTAATTCTTATTAATTAATCAATAATATGATTTAATCTAATCAAAACAATAGCATATGACATCTTTTAAGAAAATAATTATTTTACTTAAAAAATTTAAAAAAAAAATACATAATATTAATCATAAATAATAAAAATTATCAATTAATGATTTATCCCTTTACTTCATTAATTAATTATTTAATTAATAAATTAATAATTATAAATTAATAAATTAATAATTAATAAACATATTAATAAATAATAAAATTAATTAATTAATCTTTTAACTAATTAATCAGATAAATTAATTAATCATCTAAACAAATTAATGAATTAACTAAACAAATTATTTAAATAATTAATTTTATATAAAATTAATAAACATAATAATTAATTCAATAGAGAATAAAATTAATTAATTATTTATCCCTTTAATCTTATTAATTAACTAATTAATTAAACAAATTAATAAATTAATTAAATAATAATAATAATAAAAATTAATAAGTAATGGCCGACCAAAATTTCATATATTTTTTCTTTAAAAACCTATATATACCTAAATAGAGCTCTTGGATAAATCATTAAAATCTAGTGAATATCTATTGATGCATCCCCTGATGATGGACTCACTTGGTAGTCCGAAACGTTGGGTTCACAAAACTCTATAACACGTTATTCCTCATCTATAAAATGATCCTCACCTGTATGGATTCATTATTTAACAATGTCTATTGTTTTTCCCCAAGGAAAAATCATAATTTCCATTAATAAAAATGAAAATTACATGTTGTAGATGCCCGCAGGCATATAAAAAATGATTATGTGACATAATATAGCTGACCAAAATAGATGTTCAGGAACTAACTAAAAATGTATATCTAGAAAAATAGAATCTATTTGCCTAACCCTTTCTACCTTTCTTCTTTTCAAGTCTTTGCGAGAATCCTTGTGAAGGAGTGGCACTCGCAATTGCCAATTGATTTTTATTTTTGTTCAAAGAGACTTCTTTTTCTGAATTTGAGCTCTCTGATACATGGGTTCATTTCATTCCACCCATATCTAAATGAGGGGGTGCATCCATCCAATGTTGCACTGCCTTCCCTGCTTTTTCAAAAGTTTTCTGGCTCTGGATTGTTGCTCCAACTTTCTCTTGCTTACTGGTTTTTGGTGTGCCTTATGAACCTGTACCTCCTCACTCATCTAATTCACCTCAACTTATTCATTCTCTTGTTCTGAATTATGTGGATTTGGAAACGTCCATCCCTTTTACTTTTTGGGCTATTTCTTTTTCTCTATTTAGAAACTTCTTTTCTTGCAGACATGTATTTTGTAAATGACCAGTCTGAAGGAAAATGTGACACCTAAATGTCACGTTCTCAAAGTCTAGAGATTGGGTCCAATGAAAACTATTATGGAGCAAGTGGATGTTATTAGGTAGTCCCTTGCTAATATCCACCTCTATGTAGATTCATGCAAAGGTAAAAATACCTTTATCAACTCTCTCTATATCTATCTTGGTGTATTTTCCCAGCGTATATCTAATTCCCTCTAACACCTGGTGGTGCGAGAAAGGGAGAGGAATATTATAAATTCTTACCCATACTGGAATTTTAGAAACCACCAAAGTTTTAAAATTAAATCCTGGAAACCAAGGGGTAATAAATAGACCTGCACTCCCCCAAAACCATAGACCTTCATTTAGAGCATAGTCCAAGTCCTTATGGGCGTCAAATTGGATGATAAAAAAACCTTTATAATAGAGATGAATGTCGCAAATTGACATGAAATTAGAGAATATCCATTGCTAAATGTCCTCTTATTTGTGTTAGAAGCCATTAAACCTACACACAATAGCTCGTGATTGGAGAATGTCAAATAGATCCTTTACCTCTAGTATATTTATTTCCATTGCTAGAGCATGTTCCATTTGATCAACAATGTAGGGGCCTGGTAGGTTCTGGCCTTGCCCAGATGATGCGGGCTTCTTCCCAGTTGTCTAGAATGAATTGGAAATTTTCACCTAATCGGGATGGGATACAGATACTCCCTTGTTTTTCACTGCATCTTGATATGACATTGCACCCTTTAAATTACTAGTCGAGATGAGCCTCCTCGAAGCCTCAAATTTAAGATTATGGTGCCTAAAGGAATAATGTTATAATCGTGTAACCTCAAGTCATCTTGCATTGATTTTCCTCCATAGATCAGGCTTTGAAAGATCATCAAAATACCCAGAATATTTTGGATATTCTGCTTCAATATTTTAATGTGATCAGAGGCCTTAACCCAAAATAAGGTTGATTTTCCAACTGGGGTTTTAAGAAAAACTTGGAAATATATCTCTGATCCTAGATTTGGATTCCATATTCGATATTAACATAAATATGCAGCCAAATCTACGCAGAAGTAAGGATATGAGGGGATTGGACTTGAGAAAAGATATAACGGAAAAAAATAAATTCATAACTGAATGCCATTCCACCGATACCACCCGATCTACACAAGGGAAACACTAAACTATCAAATAATGAAATATGCATCACAACTCTACATTTAATCCTCCATTTTGACAGACCAATTCACTCATAGAATTGGGGATCTCTAGTTCCATCTGCTTAAATGGCAGATCCACTACAAGAACAGTTCTAAACAAACAATACTCTACTATAACTAAAGTCTTCCCTTTCGATCTGAATGACACTTCACCTACAGAATATAGAGGGAAAGGGATGGACACCTTATCAAGGATCACTGCATGCCTAAATAGATCTAGACTTGGCACATGAGAGAGATGTCGTTCACAAAAATTTGAACCATCATGCATGGTAGGATTAAATAAGAACCATGTGGTGGAAGACCAATACAGAACACCCACAAAAACCTTGGCCATCGTTCCTTTACCTCCAACCAATTAACATGTCTATTGTTAGAATGCTTATTATTAGCATATATATTACCAGTAGGTGGCATATTTATAACATGTATAATTTTAGTAGGTTCTACCATATAAGATGACATGTGGCATTGACAAGGTGGTGGTATAGTAGTGACATGGCATCATAATGCACTAGCATAGCCAATCCATTTCTATTTTTGGGGTTCAATGCATCCACTTAGCTATTTTATTTTAAGAACAATAATAGGATCTAAGTGTGCGAATATACTAGACTAGTTACTTGCAAAATAAGAAAGAAGAGAGAATAAAAGTACTGAGATATTTTCTAATGAATGAAGGAGACAATTCAAATTACACATAAAATATGATTTTATATTATTTTCGAACATGGATATAATATATAGACACTCTAGGAGGAATAAGAAATTCAAATTAGGTTGGATTCCAACAACATGCACTTAGTTTACTAAAAATCATTTTCCTTATTTGGCAAGTGAGTCCAAATTAGTTTGGGAGACCCAAAATTAGCAAAATATCCTATAATGGAGTGAATTGGAAGCAAGTGGAGATAGAAATCAATTATAACTGATCAATAACTCTCACATTCAAAAAAATTACCAATTAAACTAAGATAAACTCCAAAATAGGACTAAAATTCAACTAACAAGAGGATGAGAGAGAAAAATGGTGACTAATTTCTAAATATTAGGGAGGAATTACATAATCATAATAGGGAGGCCTATGCATGAGGGAATGTACATTAATGGAGTGGAATTATCCATTTAATCCTCAAACCAATGTTTAGTTAGTAAAACATGTCATCCTAGGTTGCACCCCTTGCTAAAAATAAAACCACTAAATATAGAAAAAGCTAAAAATATATAATGTGCCAAATGATAGGGAATGTCTAGTAGTGAATGAAAAGTGGTCCTATGTGCCCCTAATAATGTACAAAAAAGATTCCAATGATGGCCATAGTGTATGTACTGATGTGATTTTGATGAACTATTAAGTGTAGTGCACACCAACAACCCCTTAAAGCCTAACTAAGGGTTATACTAGATGAGTCTTGGAAATTTTTAGTCATGTTAGGTACTCATGTATAACAGCTCTGTAAAAAAAAGCAATGAATCCTATAAACTTGCAATCATTTTAGGTACTCATGCAATAATTTATTTAAGACACAATCTAAGGAGAGTCAGGTAAAGAGGGAAATCCCGGTGTGAAGAAAACCCCCCTAAAATACAAGGAATACTATGTCACCTATGCAATCTTTATGAAGAATGATGGTGCTAATAAACAACCCCATCATGAATATATTATCATATATGTCCTATACCATCATATTTTTCTACTAATTGAGCCTTATTCTTGTTAACAATAGTAACATGAGCCTAGAGTACCAAAAATTGAAAACTAGTTCTCTATGACTTGGAAGTTTCACCCACTAATTGACTCACTGATTTTAGAGTATGACATGCCCTCCATAGCATTTGATCTAGAAATGTAATAGGATACTCATGGGATTCTAAATTAGAACCTAAAATCTATTAAAAAATATGATATGAAGAGTATGCAAAATTGCAACATACCTCCATCCACCCATAGCCCATACTAAGGTAGAAAGTGGCATTATTATCATTGACCCAACCTTCGTAGCCTTGTAATGCAAATAGGGTCTAAAAATTTCATAAGTTTCTAAACTCTTCAAAACCCAAAATAAACATGACCATTGTGTGTGGCTTGTTGAGAGCTTTCTGACAATATAAAATTTTACCTCAATCTGACTTTCAAATTGAGAGATATGGCCATTTATAGGCTTTGCCAATGACCTCTTGCCACATCACAATGTCCTACCACATGGATCCTATGTGGCCCCCACGTGGTTCCCACATGGCATCCCATCTCACTACCATGTAATACCTCTTCTAGCTCTATTTCATAGTGATGCCACTGTGGCATGCATATGTGGCGCACCATCTAATCTCGACCTTTGTCCACAAATACAATGATGTAACCCTCTTGGATGATCAACGAAGTGCATGCATCATAAGGATAAACAACCTATATTAAATGAGGGGTTCCTTCTCACTGACATCACCATCTAAATTCCTTGGGATAGAAAACCTCTTCTGTCATTGACGAGAATTACTCCATCTTAGGCTTTCCTATCTTGCTGATGTCTCCTTCTAAATCCCCTGGGATAGAACCTGTCTTTGTTAATTTACAGAATATTTTTGTTCCATAGGACGTGAATACCTCTACCATTTAACCTTATGCCCTTATTCAAACCACCAGGGTGATGTCATTCCCCTGTCATGTCGACTTGTATCAAAACATTTTCCCCCGTAGGCCTTTTCTCGTAGCCTTCCTTCTCAAACCACCAAGGTGAAGTCACTCCAATGTCTTGATGAAGTCATCCTATCCAAGTGGCCATCCTATCCTATATATATATATTATATATATATTATATATATTATTTAATATATATATATATATATATATGTATAGATATATACAATAAAAACTCAAGCTTTCCCTTGGCTGATCAATGACCCTCATTTGCCGGAGAAATTGATAGTTGATATGAAATGAGGACCCTCCTTCCTGTCATGATGTTAGGTGGGTGGGTGGATGGGTTCCTCACTGATCCAAAATGGATCTAACATAGACTTCTAAGTCTATGAATTTTCCTCACAGAGGAAAAATGAAAGTCATTGGATGATTTTGAAAATAGTCTCATTTTGTAGATTGTTTCATTCTCAATCTAACGTAATTTTAACGGGCCAAAACGGGCTCCGGACGAAGGAGTTATTGTAAAAAGAAGATTTTCCCAATGTCCTTAGAAAAGGAGGCATTTCTTATTAAATTTGGCCTAAGGGTTAATATTAGCCTTATGCACTAAAAACCTTTGTTAAGCGTTAAACCTTTATAAAGCGTGTTTTACATTGAAATTCGGATAAAGCATGTGGGCAGTAGTGGCCAGGAAGATCCGAAGAATTTATAGAAATTGAGCTAAAACCTTTTGAGTTCCAGGAGGAAGGTGGTAAGTGGTATTTCAGGAAAGCTCCAGGTAGTAAATGGTATTGGAAGGGTTGAACCTGATTCCATACATTGGCCGACACGCAGCATGCAGAGAGAGAAAACTGCTTTTTTCGGGCAGGTGATCTCCGCGCAAGTAGGCCATTCGAAAATGTTGTCAACCATTGGATTGGATATCGCAAGATCAATGGCTAAGATTGAGTGGACTATTTGTTGTTTCGGGTTTAGTGCAAACCATCAGATTAAAATATAGATCAATGGTCCAGATTAACTACCAAGATCGCATCGCAACGAACCAAGGGAGAAGAACCGGGACCCATAGCTTAAAGTCTTGTGACGAGCACTTCCATTGTAGTCGTTGGATGAATAAAAGGGATCAATAGTTGTGATTGAATCAGTGATTGCTAATCGGGAAGGTTGAAGGATCAAGACTCGTGACCATGTGACTCGCTGATATGCGATAGCGTCGATGTGCGATGCACCGATAGTGCTTATCGATGATCGGTGAGTGGTGAGTCGGGATGCCACAATACAAAGGAGCGGGGCCTATGTGACATGCGATTGCGATGGGCAGACCTGATGACATCATAGTGGTGAGTTTATTGTTCTTTGAGATCTAGTTTAATATGTTTTTCAATGTATTTCTTTGTATTTCCATGTATTGGGTTTTTAAGCATTACATAATGCGATTATGATACTGCGATATGTGTGGACCCAATAGGATTATAAATACGATTGAATATAATTTGAAATCCAAAAAAATGCTCCATGATTTGTTTTTCATCGGTTTGCCTATGTATTCCATTATATTGCTATTTTTAGGATTATGGCAGGGGGAAGGCCAAACAATCAGGTTCCAGTGCTCGCCAGTTCCTTTCAAATTGCAAATTGATTCTTTTTGGAAACAATCGAGGCTCCAGGCATTAGAGGATTATAACCAAATGGTTACAAATACACAGATAGTAGAATTGACAGAGATTCACGCAGAGGTTGAGCATAACACAGAAAGCACAGAGAAAGAGGATTCTTGGAGGCTTAGGCAGAGTAATGCTTACAGGAAGCTTAGAGAAGCTCAAAGAAGCTTAGAGAAGCTCAACATAGGCTCAAGAGGTTGGAAGGAAGAGCCAGAGTACTGACAGAGGCATAGCCACTAAAGGTTGGAGGTAGAGCCTCAGAGCCAAAGAGCTCAAAACAGACTTCTAAGAGCCATGATGTTGTAGTGAAGTTGTAGAACAAGAAAGAGATCAAATGATCAAGCTATTGTTGATGTGTGCTGAAGACAGAAGAAGGAGTTCTAGAGACAATTAAGAGAGTTCTGAGGGAGTTGGTGCAAGCTAGAGCTCAAGATAGCTTAGAGCACTAATTGAAGGAGTCTAGTCAAGAGAAGCCTAGATCTTTCTGCAGAGTAAGGACGACCAGGGGTAAGATGGTATTCTAAGCCCATAGGTACAGTTGTAAGCCTATGGAGTTAAGTGTGGAACATGTAAAAGAATCATTACCATAATCCCAAAGATCATAGTCGAGTTGATTAGTGTTCAAGGAGACGTAGCCCAAGATATCAGGGTGAACTCCATATTATATTGTTGTCTCCTGTGGTTTGCTTATTTGCTACATTGTATTTGCTGTTATATCTTTTATATTAGTTCAAGCAAATAAACTTAAAGCATTTAATAGTTAAAGTACAAACACAAGCATACACCTATTTCAAGTTATTTATTCCACAAATTATCAATCATAAGCATAGATCTCAGAATATATATAAGCTTTGGAGTGGGAGAGGTTCTTGTAAGTTGATAAGAAGCCTTTAGTGCCCCACTTTAGATCAGGTGGCATGAGGGCTGGTTATATTGGAGTCCCAAGTTAATTAACCCCACCTTCAAAGAAGGTGATATTAGAGCTTAATTTATACCAGAGCAAGTGGTATCATGCTGAAAGTGGTACCAGATTAGGATGCTTCATTGATAGAGCAATCTGTATGCTTGTTTGACTTGAAAGGTGTTCAAACAATAGCAAGGATTTTGCTGTTTGATTGTTTGTAAAAAGACTGTTGTTTGAGTTTGCAAAGGTTTAGGGAAAGCTATTAATAGCTAAGTCCAGGAGAGGACAAGAAGGAAGAAGGGTTGAAGGCACTCTTCTTATCCCAAAGAACCTCAAAGCAATCCTTAAAGCACAAGAGGTTTGTTGCAAAGGTTGCTTGAATAAGATCTTTGTTAATCTTGTTTGAAGTTCTTTTGTTCATTTTGATAATGACAACTTATACAAGTGAGTCCTCAAATTCTTCCTTCATCACAAGATTCTTTAATGAAGATGTTCAGTCAATTTAATGTCCTAAATTTCTACATAAATTATCAATTCGGGTATCATAAACGAATGAAGTGTAGTGCACTATATGTGCTAGATGACCCTTCTTACCTTACTATTTTTGAGTTTATGTTTGTTTTGGGGTTTTGCTCTTTTGATTCCTAATTTTCTGCAATGTAATTTACAAAATATTAATCTACTGCTGCTAAGAATCTAGAGAAATGAAATGAGAGATAAAAGTGCTTTAAGCCAGATTTGGAAGTAAAGTTTTAAACAAGAAAATGAAAATAGAGTTTCTCTTCTTGCTATTATGATTGTTTCCAAAACATTAACTGAAAGGACTTAAAACTACTATCTACTCAATTACAAAACCAAAGCTTAAATGAGAAAATGAGATTGCAGCTATCTATGATAAACCAAAAATGAAACACTGGAAATAAGATTACGACTATTGTCTAATCTATTGCAGAATCAAAACGTAATGAACAAATGAAGATGGAATTACAGCTAAACTAAGTGAAAAACTATAATTGAAAATGAAGTTACAACTATTCTATTACGAAAGCAAGGCTAAATGAAGTATTTTTGTCGCTCTGCTACGTAATTGAGGGAGAACTACCTTCTTGTGATAACATTTTGAGAGATTTCATTATTCATTATTCTAAGAAAAGTAAACATAAAAATGCAAAGAAAGACTCATTCATAACTGAAACATTTCACCACTTAGTTTTAAGATTAACCATCAACTGAAAGGGCTTTTGGAAATATTCATTTCTAACATGAGTTACTAAACTAATAAGAAAGTGGCATTGAACAACTTAATTCAAAATCTAAAAACTAATGAACAACAAATGAAATGAATCAATTTATGCTACTGACATCAACTTAAAGCTATTGGTAAGAAACTAGAAAGAAGTGAAAACAAAAGAACTATTATGTGCTGAAATAAAACTACTTTGAGTTAGTGAAAAGATGACACAAGCTACATTGTAAACGAAGTTAGAAAACAATTATAAACATTATGGAAAAAACACAGTGAATTTACAATTGAACTGTGAAAGACAAAACATAAATAAAATGTACCCTTGACCATGCAGGGGCCCTCTGCAAAGGTCTCGGATTATAAGCACTCAATCAATACACCAACAATGCTTTAGGTATCCATTGAAACAAAGTCTTTATATTAAAACAGAGAACTGAGTTCTTCAAACTACAAAGTGGAAATCTGAACTATTACATAGGCCAAAACTTGAACTTGTTCTGCGTTCAACGCACTAGTATTTATAGAGAAATATACAATTGTTTTGAAGAGAGAAATCAGATACAACAAAACACGTAGACAGGCAAGTATGAAGAATTCTTGTCCCTGGTTTCTTGGAAACATAAATCTATGGTAGTGGCTATTATATTCCATTTTCACAGGTGGCACATGAAGTCCGTGGCCTCAGGAGACAGCTTCGGATCCCATCACTGAGAAATGTGTGCAAAACAGAGTCATGTTTGCCATAGGTTTCTGTGGTTGACTTCCCTTTGACCGGAGTCCTCCTCATCAATCTAAGCCAGATGAATAGGATACGATCCATGCTTCGATGTTTCCCAAGCTACCCACATAATCCTTTTCTTCTCTTGACACTTGGAACCTACAAAAGTGTGGAAATGGTTGCAGAACATCCAATTAGCTGCAAAATTTGGCTGCGTTCAATAGTTGAAAGACAAAAACCAATTCAAATAGCAAAAATAATAGTATAACATGTAAATCACTGAAATATACTCCTTGAGGCAATGTGTAATGGTTTTTTTGATGATAAGGATGCATTTTTTATGGAAAAGCAAAGAAAGAAGGATGAGAAAGTTTCTTAAGGGAAAGGTAGTTTTGGAACTCAACATACCCCCACTGCGAGACTATTTCATGTCCCCATGCAATCAAAATTGTGAACTCCCTCCTCCTACTGCACTTTCTCTAATACTTCAGCCAAAACATCCAACCTCTTCTTGCTTTTCTTTGTTGCAACTGCCATCCTAGGCTTCCTCATGAGAAATCTATACTTGAGGTTAATGAGAGCCCTGTTTAGCTTCTTGTTTTTCCTTTTTAGTTTTTTGTTCTTCTTGTGCCATAGACCCAAATGAAGCATAGTGTTATCATGGATAATCATATCCAACTTGTTTTGTTCTTTTAAGGGTTCATTTTCCCTCTGTATGTGCCTATTTAGAACCTCTAGCTCATAGATTTCTTGCTTAAGTGAGCTAGTCAAAGTCTCTTTTGATGTGGCTAGCTGCTCAGGGTTGGATGAAGTTCCTTGATCCACTGATGTATTATTTTTCTCTAGTGACTCAATGTAATCATAAATTTTTTGTTGGATTGGATCAATTCTTGGAGAGGCTCTCTTTGGGCCGCTTTCAAAGTTTTGTTGAGGAGAGTGTTGTGGGCTCTACTCATATGAGATATTGTCTTGGGACTGAGTTGGAGTTTCTTCCCCCAAATCTATGAACTGAGTCTCTTTTGATTTTTCTTTCTTCACATTTCCCTTGAGTCTAGAACTTCTCCTCAAACTTTGGGAGCCTATGATTTCTTCCTCTATAACCTGTCTTCTTTTTCCCTTCTCCTTCTCTTTCTTGAACTGATCCTTGATGTTGACTAATCTCTTAGAAAGTAATTGTTCAACCTATGATGAAGGTTTAGGAGTATTTTTATGGATTTCCCCAACTTTTTCTTTCATCTTTCTCCTCCATTTTTTCTGCTTTCTGATCTCTGTTAATGTTTCAAAGATGGGTTCTTCTTCACTTTTTTTTGTGCTGAAGTTTCAGGAATGTTTTGAATGGTGAGGCTAGTTTTCCTTCTCCTACTTCTTTTTACAGAACTTCCCTCAGGCAATTCTGGTGCATCTTGGAAAAAATTTCTGATCAAAAAGTTCTCCCATGTGTCTCCTACACTCTTCAAGTGATATTCAACTAAAATTTGTACTAGCCCATGGTGATAAAGATTGGTTTCTATGGCTTCCATTTTCTTCTAAACAGTAGTGGCCATTCTCCTCAAACTATTCAATAAGAAAAATGGGAGATTGAGGGTTCCATTTTCAAGAAAATTCATCAACAATCTTATGTGATATACATACATGGAATCAAATATTCCCTCGCAAAATTAATAACATGCTACTCCATTTACCCTTAAGTGCAGAAATGAGAATTCCTCTCCTAAAAACTAAAGTGTCCATACTTGGATTTTGGAGAATGACTTTCCAAGTTTCATCATGGATTTCTTTATTCTTGAACCACCTCTCTCCTACTCTTGGTAGCTCGGTTGCTTCAGCAATAAAATACTCGGTCACCAATCTTCATGTCCAATCCATCAAATGATCTAGAAAATGATTTAGTGATTTTTTTATGGTGACCATCAAATTTCTCAATGAAACTCAACCAACCATCTTTCTTCAACATTCCTTTCAGTTTAGGATAACCTTCCATGTACTTCAATCCTATGGGTTCAGTTCTGATGATGAGACCCATCACTTTTGTTCTCTTTTATTCTTCAAAATTCCCTTCACTATCTGAGAAATGAAGTGACTACGTAAAGAAGACTGTGTATACGGCAGTGGAACAACTGGTATATCAGAGAAAAGATAGCTATGGATATGAGGATGAAATGACAGATACTATGAGCATGAAATAAAACAGCTGTACATACAGGGTATACGAAAACAAAGAATTTGTATGCATTAAATATGTGGAAATAGAGTGTGCAGAAGATATATGAAATGGAGTGGCTGCACACATAAACTGTGTGAAAAACAAAGTGACTTCTATACACAGAGAATACAAAAACATAATGACTGTGTGCTCAATGTAACAGAGTGTTTGTATACACAAGAAGGCTGTGGAAGTATAAGAGAGAAAATTAGTGTAATAAATGAACAATAGGGTTTTGAAGAGTCATATTCAAATGGGTTATGTCATGAATCTAACCGTTTAACAGGTGTGCTGGAGAAGTATAGTTAAGTACGAGTCAAAAACGGAGATTGCATCATTAGACCGTTAGGCATTAAAGTCAGAAGGCGTGGTGGAATCATCACGGAAATCAAATCTCATAATGATAAATCACAGAGTAGTGTGATTATATGAGTTATACAATCTATGTTTTGTATTGCTTTTTGAAATAAGTTTTTGTTCTTACCTCTAGAAACATACCTTTCGCTTGCTAATCTTTTGTTGTTTGCTTCCTCAGGTGCTTAGATGTGATAGGTCTTCAAAAGTTGTTCTCTCCTCCATTACCTGCATATGAAAATTATTATGAACTGGCCTCTTTATTCTTGAACTGATGATCAAACTGTTGTTGTAGAGTCAGATTGGTTGCAGAACAGGATTAGCTACAGAACGAGAATAGCTGCAGAACGTGAGAACAACTGTGGAATGTAAAATAGAGAATAAAATGTGACTTTATGAATGAATGAAATGGAGATGGCTGTGTGGGTGAAAATATGAAAAAATGAAAAAATGAAAAATGGAGATGGAAGAAATGCTGGAGAAGAAAAATTTATTGGTGGAATATGGTAGTGGAGTGAAGTGAAACTTGTAGAATTTAAATAGAATGAAATGAAATAAAACAATGAATTTTTCAGAATGCATAATGAGTCCATTTTCTTGGAAAATATAGGGTGTCAAAATCTTCTGATTTTCACCTTGTATTTTCTGTATAAACATGCCAATCAGTGATTGGTTTTCAACCTTATACATTTTTTTTTTTTTTTAGATATGATGAAAAGAACAAAGACTAAGTTAGTGGAGAAGAAGGATTCTTCTTCACCAACTTCATTTCATAATTATTTTGAAAGATCTTGATGAACTCCTCCTTTGAGATTGGTTTTTGATAAATTTTCAACCTATGACCATTCACAAGGAGAGGAGTTTGATTCTTATCTATTGTTCTGATTCTTACTGCTCCATAACTGAAAACTTTTTCAGTCTCATATGGCCCAAGCCAATGAGTTTGAAACATTCCTTGAAATCCTCAAACATTGAATCAAATAACAGTGCCCAATCTCCCTCTTGAAACCTTTTGTCCTTGTTGTATTTTGTCATGCCACTTAGCCCTCTGTTGCTGAACTAGACCAGTTCTTTGAAAAACCTCTTGTCTGATTTCATCAGGTTCATTTAACTGCTCTAGTTTATGCTTTTGAGCTTCTGATAAATCCATCCCCAACTGGACTTCCATCTTGAAAGTTTTGACTTGGAACTCTATGGGGAACAAGACTTGCTTTCCATAAACAAGTTCATAGGGTGTGTTGGATACCTATACCAATAGGTTTCATATTTCATGATTGGCAAATTAAAATGCCAAATATGCTCTACTTTGCTGATACAAAGATCCCATATTTCCAAGAGAAGACAAGGTGTGTACATAGCTTCATGTTTGCTAAATTTTGATGGATGGTCCAACAATCTAATCTGGATCATGCCATGTTTCAATTTTCTGTTGTAGAATAGAGAAATAAGTCTGTCCAAACTATTCAATCTTGGCAGACCAATAGTTAGGTAGAGAAACTAAGGTTCCCAACTGCTTAATCTGGGGCCTTGGAAGCAATAAGGGTAGTGCTAAATAGACAATCAAAAGAAAAATCCAATGGAAAAGAAAAGGCACATAAGGGTCTGCAAGTCCAAGTGCACCCTACAAGAAGAAACAAAAAATGCTAGGCAAGTAGATGGGTAGGTAGATGGGGTTGCAGAAGTGGTATTCCTTTCAAACTGAATCTTGCTGGTCAAGATAAGGAAAACAACACAATGGAGCATGTCTAACTTCCCTTTTTCCCTGTTTTACACACATTACTAACATCCCTACACCAGTTGTGTTTATGAAAGAATTCAAGGTTTTATGTTGGTTCTAGTTTCCTTTAAGAGCCACATTTCTTGTCTAAAATTCTTTTCATTTTGATCTACTCCCTAAGCTAAGTGGTTTTCAAATAAACTTAGTGATATTACTCCTCATTCACCTTTTCCCTCCATATTAACCCCTAACTTCTATTATCTAAATTCCCTA
>APFE030894146.1:0-26255 GCA_000404065.3 Pinus taeda | reverse complement strand
TAGAGAGAAGAAGCCAGGATATGCAGACAAAGATTAATAAATTCATGGACAAATTTGTAGCATTGCAGAACAGAGGTCTTCCTAACTTAATGAGCAGCGTAGGAAGACTACTTTCCCATGAAAATTATGCCAAGAGGGTCAACACCTTTGCTGCAAATCAGATTACAGAAAAGCCCAGCACTTCAGAAGAATCAGGGCCAGCATCAGGGCATAATCTCTACAACAGGGTAGAGAACTTATTTTTTATCATGAATGAAATCAATCACTTGTTTGATGGGCCTCCGAATTTCTATAAATATACAGAGGTGGATGAGACTATAGAGGCAATTTTAAGACATCAATTGCCCACACAGGAAGTCTGGACTAGATTGATGCAATTAATACTGTCAAACCAGAGCCTGTAATCAAGTTTTTTCCATTGAAATATGTAAGTTGTCATGCACAGGAAAATTTTGATATATCAGCATGTATGGAGAAAAAGAGGCTGAGCCAACTCAGCGAAACCATTCGGGCACCACAACAGCACTGACAGTCACAGGTGACAGGGCCAAAAAGCTACAGGAGGGCAGAGCTGCAAAGACACGTCATTCATCATTTATAACAAAGCGTTCAACCTACTCAATGACCTCCAAAGGTCAAAAAGTCTTCTGACAGAATTAAAGAGCACTCATGTTGTATTGAAAGCTGAAATGACTTCTTATCTGCTATTTCCTGTACGAGTCGGTGAAGATATTTATTTCTCAGATGACTCAATTCCTGAGATATTTTGTATGAAACATTTGTATATATTCCCCCTCACATGAGTTTGCAGGTGGTTGTTGATTTCTCTTCTAGAGTTATTTTGCTGTAAATTCTCAGAGAAGTAATACAAAAGCCGATGGAATTTCCAAAGCTCTGTGTTGTTTGATGCATTGTGGTGTTTAACTGAATGTCACAGGATTCCTGCGTACTTCATGGCACAATAAGTTTTCCCTAAAACTCTTCATTATGTGTTTTGTTATCTTTTCATATCTCTTTCATGCTTCTGTGCTTTACAGTTTAGTGGCAAGGAAAAAGAATAGTTCCAGGATTTAATCACAGATTACCCTGAACTCAATCTAAGCTATTATAAATGTTTTCTTCAGTTATAGTAATAAAGGTGTAATTCTTAATTGCTTCCCTTTCACACTATATCTTTCACAGTGATTATTGTTTCAGGAATTCAAGTTTGCTCCTGAGGAATATATCTCTTTCCCACACCCCAGCTTAGTGAAAAATTCTTAATTGCTTTTCACTGGTTATTTACATTTCACCATCATAATTTCAAGTTTGTTTTATGAAGTATTCAAATGGACCTGTAATTTCAGTTGCTCACCTCAAGATTTCAAAAAACCAGTAGCCACAGACTCCATTGCCCAATGGACTAACATTATCTGCAGATTTCCACTTTAGGTACAGAAAGACATCCTTTCAACCAAATATAAACCAAAACCCTTATTTCATAACTAGCCTAAAATCTTCCACAGAACAGAGACAAACCTTAAAGAGAGAGCCCTCTCTGATTACAGTTGGGCTAGAAGCTGTAATCCAAATATTGGTTAGTGGTTACCCTGGCCGTATTCCCTTGGGAGTCATAGGGAACAACCTGGGTGTTAACAATTCTGAAGATGTCAAAGGATACAGACTTATTCCACTTAAGTCCAAAAATGTTATCATTAGAAGATATTTAAAGTTTGCTGAAAATATATTGACCTACGGTAGATGTGCCACCTCTCTCTATCCCTTCTAATTCTGAAAATATTTCTTCTTTAGATGATGACAGCAAGGATAACAATCCTCCCCCACCTTCTCAGGATCCTCCTTCAGCTCCTCAGCTTCCAAAATGGGTCTGTGCTACTCAGGATGCAGTATATTCTCTTGCCAGTGATCCTACAGATCAGTGACATACACATTCTCAGTTCGATAGAGCCTCTTCTTTACTAGCTCAAGCTTCAGCTAATTATGATCCTCACACATTTGCAGAAGCTTCAGGCCATCCAAATTGGGATGCAACTATAAATGAAGAATATCGTTCATTATTGGCAAATGATACATGGGATCCTGTTCCCCTTCCAAAGGGACAAAAAATTGTTAGATGCAAATGGGTTTATAGAACCAAGTATGGACCAGATGGAAAAGTTGATAAACATAAAGCTCATCTTGTTTCTAAGGGTTTTTCGCAAGGTTAAGGCATTGACTATACTGAAACCTTCTCCCCTGTTACCAAAATGAACTCTATCTACCTTGTTCTTTCCCTTGCTGCCTCTTTCAAATGGGAAGTCCATCAGATGGATGTTAAATTTGCCTTCTTGCATGGGGACTTGCATGAAAAAATCTATATGGAACAACCTGCTGGCTTTATACAAACAGACTCCAATCTTGTATGTTGGCTTAAGAAATCCCTTTATGTTCTCAAGCAAGCTCCTCGGGCTTGGTATGCCAAAATGGATAACTTTCTTTTAGAAACTAGATTTTCTAGCTGTCATTCTGACAATACTGTCTACACCAAGAAATTTGGCAAGTCTCTTGTCATTCTTGTTCTTTAAGTTGATGATCTTATCCTTACTGGTAGTGATCCCAACCTTATAAACCATGTGAAGTCCAGCCTTAAAAAGAAGTTTGAAATGACAGACTTAGGACACTTGCATTATTTTCTTGGTCTTCAAGTCTTGCAATCCAAGGAAGGTATTTCCCTTTTCCAGTCCAAGTATGTATGCGATCTTCTACGCCATTTTCACATGGAAGACTGTAAGCCATCCCCTTCTCCCTTTCAGTCTATAGCAAAACTTTCAGTCACTTGTACTTCCCCTGAAGTTGATGCAACCTTATAACGTCAACTTGTAGGAAAACTTTTGTATCTGACCCATACTTGTCCTGACCGTTCCTTTGTTGTTGGCCTTATTGATCAGTTTATGCAAAACCCACATGAAATTCATTGGAAAGAAGCTAAAAGAATACTTCATTATGTTCGTGGTACAGTTCAGTTTGGGATTCATTACATCGCAGAAGTATCTCCTCTATTGGTTGGTTTCTCTGATTTTGTTTGGGCTTGTTAAACACACATGGGCAACAAGAGAATCCGAAGGATAAAACATGAGAATACATTTTTATTAACAAGAGATATACATTTATAGTACATGGTTTGACTGTTGGGTTTCACATCCCAAGGTATCTTGGACTTCCTTTTGTCTATTTCGCTTCCACACTAACCCATTGAGGATTAGGTGTCCAACATTCCCCCCCTTAATCTAAAGGGCTATGTATGAGTCCAAGAAGAGAGCTGTAATGCAAAATGTGAAAAAAATGAATGGTAGCACTAGGCTGAATGTGCTCTTTGAAATGTTGTTATAAAGGGCGGTGGTTTAAGGATGACCACCAACACTGGAACACTTAGTGTAGTTCCCGGAACTCTTCCAAAACCGGCAAGAAGCTGAAGTCTTCTGCTAGAGAAAGTGCTCCTATTGTTTTGAAGAGGGAAAACTTCAACCATGAAAGGGAGGTCTCACCCCGCATAAAAGGGAGAACTTCAACTTGAAAAGGGATGTCTCAACCTGTGATGGTTTAAGGATGACCAACAACTTTGGAATGCTTAATGCAATTCCTGGAACTCTTCAAAAACTGGTGAGAAGATGAAGTCTTCTGCTAGAGGAAGTGTTCTCAATTTTGTTCTTGGAATTCTTTCGAAACTGGAGAGAAGCTGAAGTCTTCTGCTAGAGGAAGTGTCCCATATTACTAACTGAAGGTGTGTTCAGGGGCATCTTTGTCTCTGGCTACAACTCTGAATTTGGTATGGCAGGTTGTGGCTCAGGCTTGCTTGATGTGGCTTTGAAGCTTGTAGATGACCATTATTTCCCCCCTGTAAGATACAAGGTGAGATGATGGAGAAAGCTCAACTGCAAGACTGTTCAATACTCTAGAGCAAGTTCTGACATGTGATTGGAATATCTTCTTGGATATTGATGCCCACTGCCAAGAAGCAATCCATCCAAGATGAATCTTTGTTCTTGCAGGACGTTTTTTTTTTTTTTTTTTTTTGCTGAAGCATTTGTTTGAAGAATGACTGGTTTTATGACAGTGCTTGCATGGATGAATATCAAAACAATGATCTTTTAGATGGCCAACTTGGTCATAGTGTTGGAATTTCAAAATCTGTTGTTGTTGTGGAAGAGGGGCAAAATCTGGAATAACTGGAGGTGCACTGTCATGAAGAGCAGGTGAACTGTCATGAATGAATCCAACACTTTGAAATTGGATTGGTTTGGAGTAGTCTGGAATATGAAAGACAAGTCCTTCTCATATCCAAGACCAGTTCTGTGCTTGTTGTGGACAAGCTGTTCCCAAGGTCTGATGATGGGCTTGGGAAGTGCAGACTGAGTTTTTGCATCTACATGTACAATTGCTGCTTTATTGGGTACTAAATCTGAACCAACTGTAACACTATTGACTTGCTTTTGATGGGTTGCAGTCTCAATGTTCTGAATAGAAACATGTTCATAATGACTTCTCTGTTTTAATTCTTCTTGCTGTAGCTGAGATTCGAGCTGCAAAAAATCAATTTTCGCTTGTGCATTTTGTAGACAGACTTGAATGTCTGTGAGAGAAACTTTGATGACTTTTAATGTATCATGATTAGTAGACAATATCAGAGTTTTAAGGAACTCTACTACTTCATTGATTCTGAACATTTTTTCTTCAATGTCAGATTTACACCTTAAAAAACTGAACAACTATTACTCAATGCATAAAAGTAATATCACTCATAGTACATAGCAATATCCTTTATAAATGTGCAGCAAATGATTAGTGTGAAACCATCAAGCAAAAAAATGACCAACACTATGTTTTGACAATACAACCGACTAGACCTTTCTCCACAAAAGACTACTTTTATTTGTCAAAACAATCACAGCCTTTATACAACCCACCAAACTCTTATGCAACACTCGAATCAAGGAATCAATGCACTATAATGAGTTTTAAATACAATGCCACATTGGGGTAGCAACAACTGCAAACTTTCTTGGATCCTTCAAATACTCTTTTACTTTGTCGGCCAGTGGAAAAGAATAGTCAAGTTCAATAGCCACTGCTAATACATTCTTGTAACCATTGATGATAGCATGTGAAACAACCTCTAAACCTTGGGGTGAAACTTTGTTACAATTTTTCCAAAACAAGTGCTTATAACATCATCATTTTCTTCATATAAAATAAGTAAGACTGCAGTGAATGGAAGCACTAAAAGAAACACGCAGAAACTTAGCACATTTAGGAGGACATCTCTCTCAGCCATTACAGAAAATAATCATCTTTTCTCCATGAAATGAAACTATTGATCTTCAGTTCAACAACAACCAACGAATTAGCTTGCTTGAGATCTAAAAGGGCAAACAATGATAATAATTTTTTTTTTGCGATATCATGAAGTTTGACATCAAATGACCAAGGCTGGAAATTAGAAACAACTTTCTCTTCATTTACTCCCTCGTGAAATAGATATACCTTTTGTTGAATAATAGTGAAAGGAACATCAACTGCATGTGTTTAACAATAAGTGTAGACATAAACAAGTGCTATATAGAATCATCAATTAAAGAGTCAAAGGATCTTTATTTTTCTCGTCTCCTCCTTATCATTCCATTTACCTCGAGAATGAGAGAAGCAATGTCCTGGGTGAGGGCCAGATATACCAAGAAGAAAAGTACACCACATTTCACACGCCAACTCACCGCATTTTCTCAATTCAACAATAAGACAACTTGTAAGCTCCTACTACATTACCACTACTTGATTGCATTTTAACATGTATTTTCCTTCAAAAATAAGATGAAATCCTCTTGTTGGACGAAGTAAGAAGCTATGTGGATCAAGCCCATGTCATTTTGGGCTGCTGAAGCTGATGCCTTTTCAAAGTAAATGCCATGGAATGCATGGAGATGCTGTCGTTCGTTGTTCTGCTAATCCTAGAAATCGATATACTGCTGAAATCAATACTGCAACAAAGATAACAAGTGAAGTCCTTTCTCCATTCCAGACTGTCAGGATGTTTTTCTATCTTGCATTTATAGCAAGTGGTGGTCTTGGAGGCCTGATTGTCATAAATCGCTTGATTGTTGCACTTAGAAATGCTCCAAATGCAGATCTAGCTCCAGAGATTCTCAAGGGGTTGGGTATTGAAGTATAGAGGGTGCTCTATATTTCCACTGATGGTTTGATACCCAACTTACAGGCCTTAAATGTAGATTCTAATTCAACTAACGAAAACGATGATGAACACCTATGTGCTATTAGTAGAAGAAAAAGCCTATGGAAGTTGATGCCCATTTATACTTCGGAATGAGTACTGAGAGTATACATGTATGTAGGTTTGAGACGTAACAACAATGCCACGAATGTAATAAATACCACCAGGCTTCTGTTGTGCGGGATATCATTTAAACAGAAATCAGGAATATGAAGGAGAAACGTAAAGGTCGGTGGGTAGAGAGGAAATTGCTCATCATTTTATTTCAATTGGTGCGTTTTTTCTGAAACAAATCTCTGCTCATACTCAAAGCCACGACCGCCCGTCTAATATTTTCCTCCTCGAACCTCTCACAGGACCAATACTTGGCATCCAATGCAGGATCAAATCTTCTTTTATCTTCAATAATTCAGGAGAGAGAAATAGTACATGAATCTGATTTACAACAACAACAACAAACCCTAGATCAACGGCATCAACAACATCAGTATCATCAGCATCGACCGACATCATCATCAACGACAATAGCATCATCGGCATCACTGACATCATCAGCTTCACCGGCATCATCAGCTTCACTAGCATCATCATCATCAACATCACTGGCATCATCGACTTCACTGGCATCATCGGCATCACCGACATCATTGGCTTCACTGGCATCATCAACATCACCGACATCATCGGCATCACCAGCATCATCGACTTCACCGGAATCATCGGCTTCACCGGCATCATCAGCTTCACCGGTATCATCAGCTTGACCGGCATCATCAACTTCACCAGCATCATCGGCTTCACCGGCATCATCGACATCATCGGATTCACCGGCATCATAGGCATTACCGGCATCATTGGCTTCACCAACATCATCAGCTTTACCAACATCATCGACTTCACCGGCATCATCGACATCACCGACATGATCAACATCACTGGCATTAGCATCATCGGCATCATTGGCATCATCGACTTCACCGGCATCATCGGCTTCACTGGCATCATCGGCTTCACCATCCATAAATGCAACTCAATAACCTCTATCTTCTAGGACTATGATAGAGAACATATTTTTCTTCAAACGTGGTATATAAAAAACATCTCTCATGTGTAGTGAATCTCCAGACTCCAGCTGAAATGAAGCTAATCCAACTCCTATCACTTTATACTTGGTATTATCTCCAAGTTCCACCTGCAGTTCTAGATCTCTCTTTGTCAAATCAGTGAGAGAATCTCATAAACCTGTCATGTGCCTAGAAGCAACACTGCCCACTAACCAAATGTCACTACTATTGGTAATAGGGCTTGATAGAGCATAGACACACTTTTTCCTAAGCTCCCTTTGACTCTAGAATAAATTCCTTTTCAAAATTTATAACATTATTCAAACCGTCTTCCATTCCGAGACATGGCATTATATAGGAAGAGATCAAGAATCTAGTCAAGGTATTGAATGCTTGTCTCTTCGACTAACTTCAATGGGCACTCTTTCAACTAGAAGGCTCTTATACCATGTTGAATTTTCTATAATATGCACAACAAAATACAATTTTCTACTAGGTAATTACTTCATAATGATTTCCATGCAATATTTCTATGCCACTAATATCATTGAGCAATTAAACTTTAGAAAATATCAACAATAAATGCAGCTGAAATAGTAAAGCTCATAGAAAGGCAACCATTCACAATAGATAAAACAATTTTACCTTGGGAAACCCAATGTTGGGAGAAATAAACAACCACTTTTCTTCTAGGAGAAATTATTCTTTAGGAAGGTTTACAAATCCAATGTGTCTAGAAGTCCTCTCAAAATACCAAGTCAAACTTGGTAAAATTAAAGCGAGTCAACATTGGTCAAACCAACCAAATTACATAGAAGTCAAAGTTGGTCAAATAGTCAAAATGTGATCAAACTTCGGCCCTACAGCCCCTGCTTTCAACTGTGGTATGCTCTTGCGATCAAATACACACTGTGGTCAACTTTGGTCAACAATCAACTATGGTCAATGTTCAAATTGATTACTTGGTCAAACTCTAGTCGACTTGGCCTCTCTCCCTCACATGTGCGACTTCTCTAGAAGAGAGAATATCTTGAATGATTTATGATGAAAATGAAATGTCACATCATGTATATATTGATCTGATATGCCTTTGATACCAACATTATCCAAGAAATTTTCTTCTATGATGTTTTTAGAATTGCATGAAAGAGCATGTAAAAGACCTTATATGAAAACAATTAAAGAAAAAGCAACATAAATGAGGTCGTAAAGGAAATGCACACAAAATTTTGATGATGAAGTTCATCTAGTGTGGACTATGTCCTTGGGCCTTTCCTTAATAGTGGGAGGATGCTTCATTCATCTTAGTAAACATGAAAATGAGTACATGGCAGAATACATCATTATACCTACAATCTTGGGAGTGACTTGAAAATGGGCTACTCAAATCCAAAAATAGAATGCACGAGTGAAATCCTCTTGAAATCCTGAGTAATTTGAGTATAAAATTTGACTATATTTTGCCATAGTGAACTCTAGCCCTTTAGATAATCTTTGAGAATCCACAACATATTCCATACAAGAATATTCCTAGAATATTCCCTCTCAGTCCACATGCTTGCACAAGGTTCCGTTCGACTCTGGGTTCTGTCCCTTGCTTTGGTTCTGTGGCCTCGCTCAAGGCTTAGTCGTTGGCCTCCTCGTAAAATGGAAAAATGTGGGTTTAAATGAAACCTGATGGTGGATATTACTAAGCCACCCACATGGGTGGACTGGTCAAAAAACTATTCTTGGTTCGTTGGTTATGGATAGGTCAGGGGTTCACCCCATCAAACCCCACTTGCCATTGGTATATATATATATAGATATTCTAGCAATTTCCCTCAAAGGTGTAAAGATACACAGAAGGAGTAGAAGATTTGGGAATGGATGCTCATAACTAAATTTTAGAATTGGAAATCAACTACATAATTTCGAAAATCCTTTTAATAACACAAATAATGATAAATTTTTATTTATAAATTACTAGTAGATTAATAAATTCGATTACATTCAACTTAATGATGACAAAAAATATTCATTTTTACTAAAAATTTACATGCACACAAAATTTGTAATAAAATAAATCTTATGTATTATTTAATTCTAAATATAAAATTATAAGATAATAATAATAATAATAGTTTGATACCTTCATGAATTAATTATGTACCTAAGGTAAAGTGAACTTATTTGATACATTAACCTTAAGGTGTTTATTGGAAATTGTGATGTGGAAACTAATATTAGAGGGATTAAGTTGCCACACATGAATTTAACATAAAGGTGGTGTTTACTAGATGAACTATTTTCTAATCAGCAACCATATACCATAGAAGAAAAGTATTAAAAACATAAATAAAACAACAGGATGAGGGAGAACTTCCTCACATTTCCTTATTCATAAATGATCATGTTCTCATTACTAGATGATGACTCCTAGACAATGGTCATTACACAGACACCTAATAAGCCTGATATTGTGATAAACTTTTAGCTTACTTTGAAACAGTAATCTGTACCTTGTCTTAGTTGGCAGGGTCAAGCTTATGTTTAGTATTTCTCCATTTTTTTTTCTTATTCCACGTGGTTTAGTGTGTGTTGAGCCTACATGCTAGATGCTTGTCATTTGCAACCTTGTTTGAAAGCTTATTCCTTTATTGAAAATGCTAGGGTGGGTTAGTTGGTCAGTTGGAAAGTTCCTTGGGCCAATTATTTGCTGCTTAAAAGAAGGTAAGAATGATAAATTTCCTCAATGTTATGTTTTGACCTGTCATTGCTCAAAGGATTCATCTTCAGTCAGGTTATTGCTTTGGATGGCTATTGGGAAAATGTGTCTAATGATTGTTAACGTTTTATTGTTGAGTCCGGCTATTAGGTGATGATAGGTGGGGTAACATGGTCTGAGTGTCAGTTATTAAGGAAAGGTTTTCAAAAATGACCCTAATTATCAATGCTTTAATCTACACCTTTCCTAAAATTTTTATAAAGCCTTCCCCTTATCCCTTATTTCCCTCATTTCAACCCTTCCCCTTATCCCTTATTTCCCTCATTTCAACCCTTCCCCTTATCCCTTATTTCCCTCATTTCAACCCTTCCTCCTTTTCCCTATTTCCCTTATTTCAACCCTTCCCCCTTTTCCCTATTTCCCTAATGCTACCTTAACCCTTTCATTTTACTTTAGGCCTAAAATTTTATCATCATTATCATCTAAACCACATTTCCCTAGGCCTAAACTATTCCTCTTCCCTAAACATTATTGCCCGCTTTCATTCATAATCGTCCTATCTGTCTTGACACACTTTGATCATCAAAGTTACCATAACCAAATACTCCGAAACCTTATAACATTTGAACAACAAATTTCAAATCATGTGAAGTTTGATAAGAAACATGGGTTTCATGATCATTTGCTTACATCACCATCGATTTTCAAATCATTATGCAGGTCGCCAATATTCATGTGTGATTACTCGCAAGTGGTATATAGAGGATCAAATGAGTGATTTCCTTCCACAGCAAGGGCTGTAGAAGATTTCAAAAGGCATAAAGAGGCTTAGGGGTTGAAAGCAGGTTTACAAGTTGTAGACCATTTGGGCACAACGTATTTTTCTTCCAGCACAACGAAATAAGTTATCACACGCTTGTTCTCATCGCTCAGATTGAAATGAAGGAATTGCAGAGGTAGGGAGACAGTAATCATGCTTATGAATTCTTGTTCATAATCCTCCTGGTCGAAGTGTTTAAGAATTTTTTGTCACTGTGTTGTAGCTGCTACAACACCACCCAAATGTTTGGGCATCTTCAAAATTTTTGGTATCCCACCACTCACCCCAAGCTACTAGGGTTTCATAAGGCCCAACTGGTTAATCTCCCTGCTACCTTGCCTATCCAACCTCTTTGGTGTGCCCACTCACGTTTCATACATTGCATTCATGCACCATTCTTAATCTGTGACATAGGCCTTGGGATCACATTAGGGTTTCAAAGGTTAATGAATTCATTGACGTGTTAAGAGTTTCTCATGATTTTGAAACTTATCTTCCCATGATGTGCATGGAAATCAGTATATGTCCTATATTTGAACAAGCATGCATACAATTTGGCTTCCCTTACAATTGAAAATATTAGGGTTTGGGAGAAACCCTAGATGGTCAAAAGAGTGATCCCCCCTGTTGTTACCAAATTCGCACGCCTCTAGGGATGCATTTCCATTGGCATCAAATGGCATCATGGTGAGAGTCTGTTCAATTTTTTTCCCCAAGTTCTTGGCCAATCCTTCACCTCAGCATGTGCATTAGGGTTTTTGAGAATCATTTCTTTCCTTTAGGATCCTTGTAACTCCAAGGGCATGTGATGGAAGGCCCAACCCTGCTCTGAAATAATCCTCACTCACTAGGGTTTTTGGGAATACATTTTGTCGATTGCATTGCCTCACCATCATCCTCGTCCCTTCCAAATGTATTAGGGTTTTCACATTGGTTTCCCCTTATTGCATGCCTAAAACCCTAAATTGTCGAATGAATCCCCAACCTTGTTTAATATGGCTTTCACAACAGACCATAGCATCATCCTGGATGCACCAGGGATGAAGGGATTTTAATGACTCCCCGATTGTAACATCGATCTCTTCCCTCTCCAAGATGTAATCATAGATTTGGTCCTAAACATGACAGTTATAGACTCATTAGTGAATTGGAAGCCAATTAACATTTTAAGGGGTTTGATGCATTTAATAAAGTGCCCTTTACATAGCCAAGGTTAAAACTGTGGATGTTATACATGCACTCAACTTATCATGCCTATAGGAAGGTCATTTACATTAGAGGTACTTGGGTATCCATAACAAGTATTGTCCCCATGTTCATTACGATCGTAGGTATTAACATAAAAGTGTGCAAAGACTTTCCTTGTGACATATAATATTTCCAACAACTGATATCACCTTTGTGCACACAAGCTCGATAGTAGCAGAGGCTAAGGTTTTGGGTAACCTCACTTAAGATTGCGATGACACATCTTGCATATGAAGAGTGAAGTATTTAGGTCATCTTTGATGACCAACATCCATGAGATATCTACACTACAAAATTACCTTTTGAGCACGCTAAAGGTGAATGTTTGACCACATGTTTGATAAGTTATGAAGGGGTCATCATAACAAAACCAAGAGTATAAGAATTATATTTAGAACATTTTAGAAATCTGTGAACATGAGGTCAAGGAGGCATCCAAATATCTTGACATGAGCAAGAATTTTTTCAAGTGGTCATAGCTAGTCTGGATATAGTGAAAAAATTTGTATGTAAGGAATCTGGTCTTGAATGCACAACTGAGAACTATGAGACATGATTTAGAAGAGGCACATAAATTGCTGAAGAGGTATAAGGGGGTTGTTGTCATCCTTCCACTCACAAAAATGCCCAAGTCTGATCCTAAATCCAAAACGTCACCATCTCTACCATCACCTGTGAAGCAACAAGATCTCATCACTCCAGATCATAAGTCCAAGACTCCTAACAACAAGGTTTCTAGCAACAAATTGTCAAGCAAGAGGAAAAGAAAATGATCAAGTTTTCCTTTTAATTTTCAAATTTTGTTTAATTTTCTGATATATAAATATGTTAAGGATGATATTATTGACATATTTATGTTATGACAACACTCAAAGGAAATCAAGAACATCTAGGAGACAATCACAACAATTTTGCTACGTAGGTGCTGCACACACGTTGCGCACTTGCTACGTAGCCCATGGTTAGACTATTTCCCATACATAGTATGAGGGCCAGCTATTAAGTTTTGAAGGTGCTGATGTGGAGTCCATATGGTGTCCATCTCACTCCTCTAACTGCTTGCCACATGTGAGTTCCATAAGCAAGAATATTTGGGCATTGCGCACCTGCTGTGTAGGATTTTCAGCAAGCATAAAAGCAACTTTTTGACTTTTCCCATTTCAGTTAGTTTTTCCAGTTCTAAGACTTTTTAAAGATGATTTGTATTAAATTAAGTTTTTTTTTCTTCCGAAGGAAAAATTAGGCTTTATACTTTATTTTTGGATAAAAATCATAGATAAAACAACGATATTCTATTCTTCCTAGTTTTGAATCGATCCTTTGGAGGATCAAAAGTACAGTAAACGTGGACATGTTTTAATATTATGTATTTATCATATATTAAGATGAATGAATACAAAAATGGTTGTTGCTTCTCATGTATTAGTGCTAATTTCAAAATTTTCATGCTTGTGTGATTAATCAAATGATGCATTTACTTATGTATTGAGGGGCATTGGTCTTACTATCCAAGGATGCTTACGGTATGGTGTATAGGATTTTTTTAGTTTACTATCATTTGTTTAATTTATTCTCCGTGTTATGAATATTTGATGCCAGTTGATTAAGAATCCAGTGGATCTTCTCGTTTTCAATTGTTTTCTTGTTTCAAACTCAAATGAAATGTTATGCTCATATATGTTATCTTATATGTTCAGTTTTGTCTTTCTCTGAGGAAGAATTTGTTTAGTTTCAATTTACCTTATCTATAATGCAACCAACCTTTGTATCCCATACTCATTCTTACAAGACCTTTAAATAGTTTATCGATTTACTTGCAGAAGTAAAAGAAATTAATGGATAAATTGATCATGAATTACCACTTATCATGCCATTCACACTTCGACCAAAAACTTTTAAATTTCCTTAGCTAGAACTCGTCTTTGTTTTAAATCTGAGTTTCAAGTATCTACATTTAAGAGTGAGGGAGCCTCCTCTAGCTAGAAAGGCCAATTTTCTAGCCCAGAGCAGTTTGTGGTTACGTCGGTAGCCCTTTTTTCAGCTCGAAGGTTTTTTATGGAGTGCTAACAGAAAACACAATTATGAAACATATAGTTTCATCGCAATGCTAACAACAAGATATTAACAAAATTAATTTTGAAAAAGGTACACTTATCTCCATGAGAGATTCAAATTCACGAGGTGGAAATAAATCAGAGGCCATGAAATTTTTGGATAATATATTTTGGCTTCAATTTCAAATCAGTGGCAATTACCTAAATTTCTACAAAACTTGTTTCTTTTAAAGGGGGAACCCTTTTCATCCCATGTCTAAAAAAGCGAAACATATGTACTCCAAAGACATGATAAAGTTTTGTAAAATATGCATTCAAGAAGATACTTATCACTTTAAAGAAGCTCCTTATAAATTCATAAGTCTAAAATTTTACGGGGGTGAGAAATTCCAAGATTTGATATCATAGATGAATTTTACCATCTGGATCCAAATGACTGTATTATGTTGGATGTCTATGATGAGGACATACTGCAACAATTTCTTTCTAAATAGAAGAAAACACGTTTTGGGGATGAATCTCTTTTGAATACATGGTTTATATGGATTTGCTGATTCATGGTGTCAATTGATCCATAGTCGAGATCCACAAGGCCGATAAATGGCGTTGGGACGAGAATCATTCTGCATTCCTGTGCAAGAACGCTGTAATGCACCTATTCTGTTAAAGCCTTGTGTAATTCCAAACTAAATCCATAAAGGCTAGCAGTTCTATCTACAACATAGTTGTTGACATGTGAATTCGACAGAGGTATGCAAGTGACGGTCAAATTCTCAATGCTACTAGCAATGATAGGGAAAATGGAAGAGGATTTCATGGGATCAGGGTCTTGTGACCTCGTTTTCTTGTTTTTCTTACAATCACCACCAATGAGAATTCTTTTGAGGACTCATCCCTTGCTACAGTAGTGACAATATGCATTGCGAAAATGGCAGGGATGTGAGAGATCCTCCTTAGAATTAGTAACCATTAGGCTTGGAAGGAGGAAAATCCATTAAGACAAAGCATGGTCAACACATAGTGTGCCTCCCTCCTTTGGTGTAATGACAATGGTTTTCTCGAACCAACGGTGGAAAAAAAAATGGTAGACAAAAGTCGAGATTGAAGAATTTCAAAAGGGAACACCTTTGGTGTAAAAATGTAACAACTTCTGCCATTTTAAAATCATTAACCTGCCACAGTTATAACCATGTTATATATATATATATATATGTATGTATGAAACCGCCAAATATTTAACCATACTCATCGAGCTAATTTAGTAATCTGGGTTGGTCAGGGCCCAATTGGCCACCAATTGGGTGCCACGTGGAGCCATCTGATTGGGCCATGTGCCTCATTTTGCTGCCAGATTTGGTGGTTTCACCAACTTTAACCATGACTAAATCCATTTTCCATATTTAGCCAAGGTCTGTCAAATTTGGCTGCTAGTTTGGCTGGACCACCAATTTGACAATGCTCCAATTTTATCTAGTGCTTTGCTAAATCCTATCATTTTGCCATGCCTGACCACAACTTTAACTAAGCATAACTTTTGCATACGATATCGGATTGAGGCACCGTGTGCACTGTTGGAAAGATTGCGATAATATCTTTGATCTGGTATTGGTTTCGCTGAGATGTGAAGACTTTTATTTTTGAGCCATTAGGGATCCACTTGGATCATTCCTCCACATTGAAGAAATTTCTGTTTTCCAAAAGTATAAAAAATACTTCAATCTTGATCTGCATAAAAAATGTCTTTGACATACTACCTTTCCTTTCCTTCACCTTTGTACTTCGGAACCAGGAATGATGAAGCCAACACTTGTATCCATATGCAAATATGTAGTTGCCAATACATGTCCAAGTTGGAAGATTCCAAACAAGACCATACTTGCCAAGAGTTTATAAAAGACTCATGGTAAAGTTTACTTTGATTTACAAAATAACCCATATCCTTAACTATCCAATTATAAGGCCAAAATAACATTATGTTGCTTTCATAAGTGGTGTTATATACTTCATCATTTTTACAAGTTTTTTCCCATCTTTGGGGTCTTTGAAAAAATATGTGATTTACAATGATGGCCATGCTCAACTAATTAAAAATGATACCCATCTCTTACCTAACCAAGCTAATGGACTTTATTTTTGTAGTTGGCTTCCTTGTTTAATGACTTCATTGATTAGTTCCTTCGCAATTGCTTTCACAGGTTTTTGATACTTCTTTGGGCATAGATTTGGATGGAGCTTCAAACTGTTAGATTTTGGTAGCATCAGATAGGTGTTCTAGTCTCGATTTGCATCTAAGAGACTAAGGAGCACAAGATATCCAAAACCCAGAAAAGGTTTCATGAGATAAGCTTGCGAAACTCCTTAAGTAAATTAATTGTTCAATAATTCAAAAATTCCTAAGTCCAACTTCGAAAGAACTTTCCAGCAGTTTTCTAGTGTCAGAGAGACAAGAAAACAGAGTTGAAATATTCTGTAGAGAATTCCATCTAGGTAGTGCGAGTTAGCCAGTATGGCTAAGTGAGTTGCTGTGAAGGGTTTGTTTCAATGTCCAAAGGCCAGGAAAATCATCTGGAAGGCAAAGCGAATTTTTCTAGAGATAGAGGAGGCTATATGGCCCTATTTGAGGATGGTTCATGGGTTGTATGAATTTCCCAATCCAGTAGTGTGAGCATGCAAGAGGGAGGCAGAGTTATTTTGTAGAGGAATTTTTTTTCTACTAATTGTTTTGGCCAGATTATTTTCCATTGGATTGCTAGCTAGTAATCCAGATATTGTACTAAGATTTTTTCTACACAAAAATAAAATAAACCCTCATCTGCTACATTTGGTTTTTCCTTCAGGGTTTTCTAGGGACTTTTTAGTCCAAAAATAATTGTGTCAATTTTTATGTGTGTGCATTTATTTCTTAGTTCCTAATTTTACTTCTGTAACATAATTTTTATTGTGAAGAATTGCAGTGTGATTTATTCGTTATTTTTAGTATAGCAAATAAGCTACTAGTATGTTAGGAGAAAAAATTCCAGTTGCTGTAGTTCAAGGAACTTTCACATGGTATTTGAGCATTGAAGATTAGATCAAAATATTAGAAGAGAGAGAAGTAGATTTGTGTAGGTTCGGAGGGAGATTTGAGCACAATATATCTAGATCTAAGCAGGCCAACCGGGAATTGATTTCTAGAGGCATAATCTAGGAAACATTTGATTTGCCCAGAGTAGAATTCTAGTAGGCAATGGATTTTCTAGATAGTGGTTTTCAGTGAGAAAATAAGATAGTTCGTTGAGTAGATATGAGAGTAGAAGTTTTGTAACGATGGTTTCAGCTGCAGATTTGCGTAGGGGAAAGAAGAGAAAAGCACACTGAAGAGGGTTTTCCAGAATTTCTTAGAGGGTTTCCAGATCCAGTTTTTAGGAGGAGATCCAAGATTTCTAGTTGCAGTAGGTCATATTGTTTTTTTGTTTGTTTGTTTTAGTGAGCCACTATGAGATTCAGGAGCAGTAGTACATGTGCCAATTTACAGAGAAGGACTTACGAAAGGTAGAGAAAGTTTCCCAGTTGAGGTAGAAGGAAATACGAATACCAGAGAAGGACATACAGAGGCACGCAATAACATATCTACACATTTCCCAAGGAAGTGCTAGTAGTAGAAGTAGGGCCACAAGAAAGAGAGGAGATTTCAGTTTATTTCCTAATTTTTGATTTCTTTCACGGAGATGGTCATAGAAGGTCTCAGAGATAAGGATAGACTTGATAGAGCTTCAAATTTTGACGTCGGGAAGGCTAGGATGCAATTTTTGTTAGATGATCATGGTCTGAATGAGTTCGTGAAAAATGTCATTGCAGAACCAACAAATGCACAATAGTTAGCTAACTTCAAGAAAGAGATGGACAAGATGAAGAAGATGGTCTTGGATGGAGTCTGAGATCATATGGTCCCGCATATTGCAAAGAAGGAAACAACAAAGGACATGTGGGATGCCATTGTGAAACTATATTGGGATCCATTAGAGAATCGTAAAATGATTCTCAATGAGAAGCTAGAAAACACAAAGATTCTAGAGGGTGAAGGCGTGACTCCCTATCTCACCAGAATTCTGAATGTTTGTGACGAGATTGTTGTTGTAGATGAGAAAAATGATGATAAAGAACATGTGTAGGTCATTATAAATGGATTTTCCAAATAATGGAGGACCTTTGTTTATGGGATCACTAGATGAGATCAACTACCAGATTGGGAATGCCTTTGGAGTGACTTCACTCAAGAGGAGCTAATGTTCAGTCTAGTCGAAGGTAATATGAATAACAGAAACAAAGGACCAAAAGCCAGGGAGGAAGAAGAAAACATATCCCTTGCGAGTAAAGGGAAAGAGAAGAAGGGCCTCACTAAGGGACATAGCTCAAAGGGAGGTGAAAAGAAGAATAAGGACCTATCCAAGGTCAAATGCTTTAGATGTGGTGAATTTGGTCACTATGTCACCCAATGTCAAAAAAGGAAGACAAAAAAGAAGGGGTAGTACCAGACAATAGCTTCAACATAGATAGATGAGTTGACCTCCAAATTGGAGGTGTTTGCATTGATATCAGTTATACCTCTAGATGAAGGAGGAGCGTAAGGCTTCGGAGTTGCAGGATTGGGAAAGATCCAGGGAGGACAACATTAGACATGTGTTTTCTCTTGGATAATTACCTTGGCTATGGGGGCCCACAATATTTAGTAGTAGGAGGATCGATATTTCAGCAAGGCGTAGTTAGATCTTGAGAGACAATGTAGAGCTAGTTCTATTCAAATACTAGAGGGGAGTAGAGACAATTGGGCACAGTTAGATACTTAGTAGAAATAGTAGATCTAGTTGTAGTTAGAGACTCAATGGACAATTGCAATAACCAGTTGTAGGGATAATAGATCAATTTTCAGTTCCAGTAATTGCAACAACAACAACAACAACAACAACAAAAACAACAACAACAACAACAACAACAACAACAACAACATCAACAACAACAACATGATATCAGTTGCAACACATGCAGTTTTGGCACCAATGCAGGGTGGCACAAAGCAGTGTCAGTAGTAGCACAAATGTAGAGTGATTCAACTCTAGGGTTAGAAAATGAATTAGAGTATGTGAGGTAGCTTGGTCGACAATGACATGTTGTTTCAAATGTCAGACACCAGCAGTGTGGTCCAATTATAGAGGGGAGATGTTTATGAGAGAACACCTTCCTTGTTGAAAAATACTTAGGGGGGGTGAATCAATATTCCTTAGCAATTAGCACTTTTAAATATTTTCAGAGCATTAGTTAATCTTCAATTATCATTAATGTTTATGCAGTAACAACAGTGAATAAAAGAACACATGAGGCACAAAAAGTTTAGGTGGGAAACCCCCTCTGGGTCAAAAACCACCGAACACTTTTATAATAATTCTTTAATCTTCAATTCTAATTGAAAATAAAGCTCTAACTTCCTAGAATCTAGAAAAACATTCTTCTCTAGCTCCCATTGGATGGATGCTCCAATGCCCGAGATCCTTCAATAGTCAACTGGACGAATGCCCCAACACCCAATGAGATATAACTCACCCTAGCACCTTGAAGTTTCACATGCTTGAACCTGTTGGTGAGTTTATGCACCAGCCTAGCACCACCCTACCACCATATAGAAGAATAAAATAAGAATGGACTCCCGTACCAGGGAAAATGGTCCACTTTACAATGATATAGAATGACGTAGAAGAAGAAGACACACTAGACCATAACCTCGACTATGACACAACCACCTAATGATGATCCTAGACCTCCCGACACTGCCTCTTCAACTCTTGGTAAATAGACACTTGTACAACGTTTACAAATATGATTTTACAATGACTCTGTATAATGATACTTTTACAATATCTGTGTATGCAGTGCTGCCCACTTGAAGACATCATGTGGTGAACTTCTTGCTGCTGTTCTACACCTTGATTGATGCTCTTGTCATGCTACCCTTTCTCATTCTTCAGAACATTAGATTATGCATTGAGTCTTCTCTTGATGAATATATAATACCTGCAAAAAGTCTTTAAGGAAATACCCATGGCATGATAATAGCAAAACTTACCTCATCCTGTAGAGCATATGTCAGTGCTAAAAAAAAACAACAAATTAGAATACAAAGAACCTAATGCAACTAAGAGATAAACATGAATATACAGAAGATACTTACATGTATCTTACCTCTGTTGCATCATTTTACTGCACCTTGCTCTTTGCTGCCCTAGAAAGTTTGGTCCTTTGCACCCCTTAACAATACTTGATCTATTTTTTCTTGCCTTCTAGGAGCACGATATTTAATCTAATGTATCTCAGTGATTTCAGATCCCCAACATGTGATCTTCAGTCTTGCAGAATCCCTTTGAGTCTTCTTTCCAATTCCATAGGTCTGACCCAGTTTGGACTCTTCAAGGTAAAGTTATACCCAATCTCTCACAATGACGTAATTATGGACTAGTTCAATAGAGCGAACTTGTACGACGTGCCACGTGTCACTGTTTCCTCCTTCGTCTCTAAAATTTATATACAGAAAACTATAGGCCGTGCACTATCCACCACTTTTTACAGAATTCCAATCCTCTTCTCAGAGAGAGAGTTATGACAATTTTCCCAAGATCACTTATTTGAGATGAAATTCAGTAGCCTGAAAAAACCCTAACTTCCACAGATCATATCTCCGAAAATATAGCGAACCAAGATTTGCAATTTAGTCACGACGTTCATCAGGATTTCAAATCAAATGGTTTTTAATTTCAGAATCTAAGACTTCACAGAAATGAAGTTATAACGAAAATTCCACAATCACTCCATTTGGAGGATATATGAGATTTCTTTTTATAGAGTTGAGAGGGGCTTCTATAGAGAATGTTGGAGGATTTTAAGAGCTTAAAAAATTATTACTTATTGACTATTCAGTGAGAAAAACAAATTATGAGTGCCATGCCACAACCCCATAGGGTTTTAGCCCACTAACTGGGGTTACTAACTTCAAACATGAATATCTCGCAAACCGTGAAGAATTACTTGGCATGACATATATCAACGGAAACATCTCGACGAGTAGAATCTATCTATAACATCCTTGAATCAAAATAGAGTAAGTTTTCAAGTCAAAAATACCTTGCAAGATCAGGGTGGCCCCTGGTGCTGCTTGGGTTGACATCAATGACAATCTCAGATCATCTTTAGATCAGCAGTTAGAGACTTAATGGACAATTGCAATAACCGATTGAAGGGATAATAAATCAATTTTCAGTTCCAGTAGTTGCAACAACAACAACAACATGATATCAGATGAAACACATGCCGTTTTGGCACCAATGTAGGGTGTCACATAGCAGTGTCAGCAATAGCACAAATGCAGAATGATTCAACTCCAAGGTTAACAAATGAATTAGAGTATGTGAAGTAGCTTGGTGGACAGTGACATGTTATTTCAAATGTTAGAAGCCAGCAGTGTGGTCCAATTACAGAGGGGAGATGCTTATGAGAAAACACCTTCCTTGCTAAGAGGGAATGTTAAATTTTGGTAGCATTGGACAAGTGTTCTATTCTCGATTTATGTTTAAGAGACTAAGGAACATGAGATATCCAAAACCTAGAAAATGTTTCACAATATAAGCATGCGAAACACCTTAATTGATCAATAATTAAAAAATGCCTAAGTCTAACTTAGGGAAATTGATTAATTAATGAGAATTAATTAAGGATGATCGATAATTCTCTAGAGATTCACACAGATCGAGCCTAAGGTGATCTTAGCCATTGATGAGGATCTAATCATGACCGTTGAAACTCCAACTACAGATTATAAGAGCAAGTTAATGGGATGGAGATAGACACAGTTGTGAGAGCAAGACCTAGGCAGATTGAGCTATCCATTGCACACAAATTCAACAAGGGAAGAGTTTGAGTTAGAGGGAGAGCATCATTGATCCAGGGAGTAGCAGAGATAATTCTGGAATAATTTTCCATTAGTTTTCTAGTGTCGAAGAGGTAGGAAAAGGGAGGCAAAAATATTCCATAGAGAAAGCCATCCAGGTAGTGCAAGTTAACCAATTCAGCTGAGTGAGTTACTAGGAAGGGTTTGTTTCAGTTTCTGGAGGGTAGAAAGAACATTTGGAAGGCAAAGAGAATTTTTCCAGAGTAAGGAGGAGGCTATACAACCCTGTTTGAGGCTAATTCAGGGGCCGTACAACTTACTAGTCCAACAGTATGAGCAACCAATGAGGCAATGTGAGTAGACCAAAGGGAGGCCAAGTTATTTTGTAGAGGGAGAGTTTTTCTCCTAAATGGTTTGGCTAGATTATTTGTCAGAGTATTTCCAACTAGACATCTAGATATTTTACTTGGATTTTTTTTGCATAGTAATAAAATAAACCCTCATATGTTGCACTAGCTTTCCTTCAGGGATTTTTCAGTCCAAAAATAATTGTTTCAATTTTTATGTGTGTGCATCTATTTCTTAGTTCTTGGTTTTGCTTCCACAACATAATTTTTATTGTGAATAATTGCAGTTTGATTTATTCTTTATTTTCCGTATAATGAATAAAATACTAATCAATTAGGAGAATAAATTCCATTTGCTGTGTTTCAAATAATTTCACACCAACACGTGTCTTTCTACTGTCCACCCTTGTTACAATGACTACAATAGTTTTTCTTCTTCTATACTTTCTTGGCCTTCTTTTGTGTCTCCTTCCTAGATGACATAGCCTTCCTTGAATGTGTTGAAATGTGTAACTAGGTTCGATCTTCATAATGTCTATTGTAATCATGATTTTATGTATTTAATGAAAAGAGAAAAAAAAATTAATTATTGTCGTTCTTGATGCATGGGTTTCATGCTCAAGATAATTTTATTTATAGTTTAAGCACCCATTGGGTGCTTCTAGGTTTGTCATAGAATTATGAAGTCAAAAGAGTCATTCTCATACATGTAAGACCCCTTTTGGCATCTTGTATTATGTGAAATAAATTTATTTGAATCATAAAATAGCCTCCAAGACCTTGTCAATGAGCTACAAGTCGACCTCATGGAGGCAATTTGTACCCTTGGAAAGCCTATATATAATAAGGAACTTGACCTCATTTGGGCATAAGACAAGCAAGTTTGATATCCTCAAGAATGATGCTGGAAAAATGAAGAAAATCAAGGATAAGAAGAAGAAGAGCAAGATCAAAGTTTTCGATCTCTCTCTCTCTCTCTTGTGTTAGGGTTTCTAAAGTTGTCAGGAAAGTCAAAATTGTAGAAATTGTCGAGCAAGTCGAAATTGCAGAAGTTGTCGGGAAAGTCAAAATTGCAGAATAAGTTGTTTGGAAAGTTGAAATCACAGAAGTTGCTAGAAAAATTGCTGGGGTTGAGGTTGTTGGAGAAGTTGCTAGGGTCAAAATTGTTGTTGGAAGGTCAAACGCTGTTGTTGTAAACCGTGTAAGGAAATCTGACTAAGAAGGACAATTGACTTGGTTTTTGAGGGGTCTTAGCTCTTGGAATTTTTCATTTGAAGATTATATGAGAAGAGAAGAATTTTTGTGGGTTTTCCTCTCAAGAGGATAGGTTTTGGCCATGGCTAACAACCTACATTTTGTTTCCTCTTATTTCTTTGATCTTCATTGTTTGGCAGCCGTTTGATGATAAAGAATATAATAATAATAAAGTGAAATAAGAAGTTAATAACAAGTACCTCAAGTTAAGTAAAATAAAATCACAAGAAGTTATCAAAGTAAGATAAATCACCTAATCTAGCTGCCCCTAGATTTCTCAACATGGTATTAGAGCTAAGGTGACAAGACAAGAAGAGGAAACTTAAAGATAGTGCACTTGAAAAAAAGGATACATAAGGGCCAAGCACAAGGAAATTATTTAGAAGTAATAAGAAGCACCAAGGAGAATCACTCATCTCAAGGATCACATCATCAGAAGAAGAGAAATACCTCAAAAACCCTACCTCCATTGAAAGAAGGACTCTACATTTGAAGCACCTTGAGAAACCTGCACATTCTACATTATCATCCAAGGGAGGAAGAAGAAACATTTCCATCATCATCAAATAAATCAAGTTGATATCCATCTCCTTGAAGAAAGGATCACATCTCAAGCATATTATCTAGAAAAGGGGTATGGTTATCTTTGAAGACATCATCAAGAAATAAATCATATTTAAGAAGGCATCTTCAATTATCATCATCATCAAGAAGAAATAAAGTTGATGATATCATCATATAAGACCATATTCACTTGATAAGTAAGTATCTTTATATCTATGTCTAAATCTACTATCAAAATTACTTCCTTTGACAAGGAAAGCAACAAATTGGTTGGATCATCAAATTTCCTTGCATGGAAGAAGAGGATAGATTTGATCCTCATAGAGAATGAAATTATTGAATATGTTAAGGGTTCAATCTCCAAACCATCATAAGAGGAAGATCAAGCACTATCGGAGTATATGAAAGGGGAAATAAGGGCTCAAAGAATCCTTAGAATAAATCAAGGATTCCCTCATCCCTTATGTAGCAAAGTTGGAGAAGTCGAAATAAATCTATGATATGATGGTAGAAATATTTTCCATAAGCACTGTAGGAGAAGTTATATCATTGAGCTATACAACATGAAGGTATCAAAGGGAGAAGGGGTAGCGTCATACCTTATGAGGGTATAAAAAATAAGAGATCAAGTACAAGAATTGGGAGAAATAACGTTCGATAAAGAAATGACCACCATTGGACTCAATGCAATACTTGATGAATGGGGAAACTTTGTATCAAGTATTTATGGAAAGAAGGAAGCCACTCCATTCAGTGAACTTTGGTCATTATGTAAGACTGAAGAAAATATGTTGACGGCAAAGATAGATGTTGGATCAAATGAGCACATTCAATAATATGCTGCCATGGCAAGGAGAAAAGGAAAGTTTGAAAATTTTGATCCTAAGAAAAAGAAGAAGCTCAATATGTCAAAGATACAATGCTATGAGTGTAATGAATATGGGCACTTTAAACATAGTTATGGATGAAATGGGAACTATTATGTTGGGTCCCTATAATACTAGTGATTACCCCATTACTATGGTAGTTGTACCCCTTATTAATATTGTTGTTCCCCTATTGCCCCCATATTGTTATTATTGTGCTCCATAAAATCTCTCTATTGTTATTTTTGTGGCTGATATTATTATTGTTAGGTCGGCTGGGTTATATTGTGACTCCTTAGACTTCTATATATAGAAAGGAGGTTTTTTCATTTGTATCATCCAAGAATTGTTCATTTATGTAATGTAAAGGAGGTTTCCCCCTCAAAGAGGCTGAATTCTAAGGCGTTGATCTATCTTTTCTATCTTTTCTTGAGTTGGTTTCATAACATTTGGTATCAGAGCTAAGTTCTAGGGTTTCGCTGCTCCAAATAGGTCATCGTGGCATTTTCGCTATAACTTTTTTCTGCGACATTTCAGAAGTTGAAAAAAAAACCCATTTCAGAAGACACTGCGCTGCAGCTCAAGTCCGAATTTCAGATCTTTTAGCGCTATATTTGCGGAGATATGATCTAAGGAAGTTGGTCTTTCTGCAGAATCCTGAATTACATTCCAAACAGGTGACCTAGGGAAAATCGTCATAACTTTCTCTCCGAGCATCGGATTGAAATTTCACAAAAAGGTACAAAAATAGGACAAACTGTAGTTTCTTCTAGATATTGTTCAGAGCCATAGGTCCAAATAGTGACACGTGGCACTTCATACAAGTTCGCTCTTCTGAAAAGGTCTATAATCAGGTCACTGTGGGAGATTTGGCATAACTCTTCATTGGAGAATCCAATTGGGGTCAGACTGGTGCCATTGAAAAGAGGACACAGAGGGTTACCACAGGGCACAATTTCAGAACTAGATGTTCTAAAAGTACAGAGATAAATCAAAGGCAATATCGAGCTCCTACAAAGAAAAAAAAGGTGTGTAGATTTTTTTAAATTTTTGCTTAAGATTGGTTTGAAAATTTATAATGAAGGAATTCAAAGGGCTAGTAGAGCATTATTATCGGTAACTGATGCCCCGAGGAAAGAAAATGCAAACACCTAGTA
>APFE030894137.1:0-18206 GCA_000404065.3 Pinus taeda | reverse complement strand
TTGTTGGGATTGCAACAAGATGATGGAGCTTAGTGAAAAGAGTCGCCTTCACTAAGTGGGCCCGCAGGCTATTTTTGGCGCAAGTCTATTTTTAGACTATGTCTATTTTTAGACATATGGATCATGTCTATGCATTGCAGGTTGCTGTTTATGGATGATTGATCAAGGGAAAAAATAGATGGACTTCTATTTTTAGACCACAGCGGAGTGACACCACAGCGGAGTGACTGCTCAGTTTAAATATAGAACAGTCAAATATTATTAGCTCATAATAATATTTAGACTATAAACTTTGTCTTATTCTCTTGGAGCACTTCAGGATGAGCTACGGATGTGGTACATGCAGATCCCAGAAGGAAATACGTGGTTACCTATGGGATGACTAATATTTGCATGCAGGACTTCAGTTAGAACTCAAGTGAGTTGAGTTTAGTGGGCTGGAGGTGCAGTTGATGGAGTTGTGTTCAGTTTAGCTTTGTTCAACTGGTTGTATTTAGTCTAACTGGCAAATAGACTAGAGATGAGTTGAGTGAATTAGTTATTAATTAATTCACAAGTTATTAACTCATAAAACAACTAATGAATACATCAGTTAACTCAGTTGCATGTCAGTGCATGTTCAGTTCAGCAGGGACAGGTGTTAGAGAATCAGATTGCTATCAGTTGTGACTATAGTTGTGCACCAGATCTTGCACAAATCAGGGGATTGAGTATGCCAATGAGTTTTCCCACATTGTAGCTTGTTCTCACGTGATTTAGCCAAGGAAAGATGTGGCTGCCTTGGAATTATCACCGGTTCTTGTGCAGGTATTGAGCAGCGGAGGCAGGCAAGCAGTGGAAGAGATTTGAGCCAGTTATTGATTCAGATCTGAGCTGTATTGTGTGTAACAGGTGGAGCTGGTACTGGATTGCTTGTGATAAGCATTGTACTTTGTAATGTTACATGACTCAATCATTAATATACAGATAGTTGGGGTTTTTAGCGAGATGCTTTCCCCGGGATACATACTGTGTTAATGTGTGAATGCTCTTGATGTTTTGTTGTTATTGATGCTGCTATATTGATGATCAACGTAGAGGAGCTTATGTATTGTGTATGTTTTCCGCAATAGTACATGATCAGGATAATCTCCATTGAATATGTGTTAAATTATTCAAAATTTCTACACTAACCACTCTTCCTTAGATAATTGTGGATTCCTATTTTCTTGCGCTGCGAACTCGTGAATATTTATGTCCAACCACTCTTCAATTCCTTTCTTTTTCAAATTCCAGTGATACGACATCAGACATTTCTATGCAAATCTCGATCCTGGCAATGGAACCATTTGTTGGGTTCTTGGGACCTGACCCGGGTTCGAAGTTAATTAGCCAAAAATCTCGGTACTACTGGCCCTTTTGGCAATAGTTCATGGAGCGCGGACTGAGGTCTCACCCGAAGTAGTATGGGAGGGTTCTAGAACTAGGTTTCTACACCCTGGAGATGCCTGATAAGTTTGATTGGTCTGCGGTTTATCCCTGCACGCAAGTTGCTTCGCGTGCTTTTCCATTCCTCGCGACCTGATATACTACCTTCACACAGCCCTACCCAAGGGTTAAGCACCGTGCTCTGCATTATTTCCCAAGACCTTGCTTATATTCCAATGTTAATTAATTATCTTGGCCTACTTGAGTGCTTTAAGTATTACTTAACCACATAAAACATGCATACAAGTGTGTGTAGTAACTAAACAGTATAATCGCAAATTATGTCAATTGTGCATTAAACCAAGAACAGATACATAGAATTATAGCAAAACTTCTCTTTATTGATTCTTTCCCCAGTTACAGACTCAACCCGCCCTGCGCACTTAGCTACAGGGGTCCGCACACTCAGTTGCAGACTACTAGGCCTATGCGTACTCAGCTGCAGAGCCTTCTCCTACTCTACGACCCAAAGACACACTTCACACTGTGACTCAATCACTCAGACTTCTCATCCTCTATTCTCCCTTAATGAGTTATCTTATACACTTAGAGCCTCGCTCTATTTATACAATCCCATGGTCTGCGGACCATCAGTAGGTCTATCCAACCGACATTACATTGCAAAACTAGGGCGGACAAACCCGTGACTCTATCATACTTTCATGCTCCACACTCGCAATTCGTGGAGCTTTACAACAAGATTCAGTCAAAACTTAGGCTTTAAGCCCCAAAACATGCCTTAGGAGGATTCCATGCCCAGCACATACCATGTCGTTGGTGCTTGCTTGAGGCCATATAATGCTTTCTTCAATGTGCAAACATATGCCTTCATATCTTTGACTTCAAATCCCAAGGGTTGTTCTTATAGACTTTTTCATCTATGGTTCCATTCAAAAACACAGCCTTGACATCCATTTGGTGTTTGTTCCATCCCATTGGTGCTACCAGAGAGACTAATGATCGAATCATTCTATATCTTGGTGTTGGAGCAAATGTTTCTTCATAATCGATGCCTTCAAGTTGAGAGAAACCTCTAGCCACAAATATTGCTTTATACTTATCTATTCTTCCATCAGTTGCATGCTTGATCTTATAGATCCACTTGGAAGTAACCATATATTTGTCTTCAGGCCTAGTTTGATCTCCCAAACTCCATTCTTCATTATAGATTGATACTCTTCATTCATGGAATCCTTTTATTCTCAATGTTCTATAGCCTCTTCAAAGGTGGACGGTTCTGCTTCTATTATTTTTTTCATGTATGCAACATACCCATAATATTTATTGGGTCTCTTACTTTCTCTAAATGATCCTTTTGCTACCCCATGACCTTCAACATTAAGTAGTGTGGATTTCAACCAATTAGGTATTTTCCTTGTTTCTGGAATGACCACGGGTTGAACAGGTTCACTAGGCCCTTCTTCTTCATGGTGTGATTCTTCTCCTTCCTTGTCAACTTCCTCCTCAAATATCAGAAGTTCTTCATCATCGGAATCTATAGAAATTTCTTTTGACTTCTTGAATGCTATAATCTCATGAAATATGACATCATGACTAACTTCAATGTGATGTCCATCTTTCATATAGATTTTATAAGCTTTCGATGGGTTACTATACCCAACAAATATACCTTTCATAATGGAAGGATTTGTTGTAGTGACTACAATCACCCTCCAAAATTTTTCCTTAAACTGTTTTGGAGCCTCCCTACCAACCTTACACAACACTTTGTCTTTCTTCGTAAATTACTCAAGATTCAAGTGTTTTACTCGAACAAAGGCAGTCTGTTGATCACAGTTGATCCATTCCCCTCACAGGCTGCTCACCCAGACTTGGTCCAGCTACAGGCTGAGCAACTTCCCCTTGAAAATTGCACATTTCTAGAGGGGAACTAGCCTTCCCTCTAGGAATTGCGCAATCCTCTCTAACAGCCTGTTAGGCTCCAGGATTGCGCAATCCTACTAGCCAACCCTCCTAGCAAGATTTGCGCAAATTTTCACAGCAATAGGCTGTTCAGCCCAGGATTTGCGCAAATCTGGGTAGCAGTCAGCTACTCTGCCCAGAAATTGCACAAACCTCCTAAGCAGTTAGCTTAGCTCCCAGTGAGAAATGTGCATTTTTTCTCCATCATTCAAGCAGTTCTCTTGCATGTGTAGCTGAGTTGACCGGTTCCCTCATGGACTAATAAAAACAGACTTGCATGCATGTGTTATTTCTCCCAAGGCAACATGCAAAGGCATCCCTTGTTTTAGAGATCTATGTTTATTAGTTGGAGGTTACATGAAAGGAGCAATTCTGAAACCTTCCACCAAGTGTCACTTCCCTTAGCTTCGTGGCATGTGCATCACAACATCGATGTTATCAAATCTCATCAACCAAATGCTGCAGAGCTCATTCCTTGCATCTAGGAGCAGTCGGCACATTTAGGGGTAAGCCCGCTTCCCATGCCTTGTGCTGAATTTCTGTCTCTTTTTGTGTTTTTGCTTGTGGGAGTATTGTTTGCTTGATTTCTTTGAACGCTTATTGTCATTTACATATATACTAGCTTTTCCTAGCTATGTTTCATTTTTTGTTGCTATCTCACTGTTGTCGTATGCATGAAACTGTTTTGCACAGACGTTCGCCCAACTAGCAAACTGCCCCACCCACATGCATGTTGATCTGTTTTCTAAATATTTCATTCATGTTTTGCATGCATTGTCAATCACTTCTGCTATCACTTAGTGTCGCCATGCATTTACTGTCTTAGTTTCTTTCAGTTGCCCGTCGGTGAGTCGGTCCAACCTAGGCCCATCGGTGAGTCGGGCCAACCTTGGCCCAGACTCACACCTGGACTTTGCCTTCACCAAGGCTACATTACGAAATTTGGGGAGGGAAGGCTCACCTTCCTCTCCATATTTGTGCATTCCTACCCAGCACTAGCCTCCAAGACTCTTTTGTGCATTTTTGGAGGACAGTGGCTGCTTGGCCCAAGAAATTGCGCAAATTTGTCCCTGGGCCAGCAGTCCTTCCCAGCTGGAATTGCGCAATCCAAACAGTCAGAAGCCAGACTGGACTATGCATTGCACAATTCCAGTAGTTAGTCAGTCTCCCAACAGCCCAGACTATGCCTTGTGCAGTCTTGGCAGTCGGTCTCCCAAACTCCCGACCGAAATTGCGCAACCTTCATGATCATGCACCCAGGCATGTTGCAAGTCAGTTCTCATGTTCATTTTGGTTTTCAACTGACAGATTGCTTACCATGAGTGTTGCCATGTCTCCAGGTATCCCAGGTGTTCTTCTGCCTCTCAACAGTACAGGTACAATGGTTTACAGGAGACTAGAGACAAAGACATTGTTCATAGCAGACTTGGGGATGCATTCGATCAAGTTTCCATGGACTTTCCTACCCACGAAGACATCAAGTTGTTCGTAAACAAGGACATCAAGACATGATAGCAATAGAATCACAGTGAGCAACATCATGAATAACAGCTGAAGACAACATACCAAATGCAATGAATGCAAGAGGAGGGTTTTTGACAACACGGAGGCAGAAGAAGGTTGCAAGCTCAAGCAGGTCCATTGATGAAAGAAACTTTGGAGACTCCAGCTATGAAGTGGGTGCAACATGCACTCACGGATGAAACTGCGCCCGTACAAGTTAAGGATCCATCCCAACAGATGACACAAAGCATACATGGTGAGAAATGTCATTGATCGCATGTAAGGGATTCATCCGCATTCATGTCATTCAGTGCACGCATGCAATCCAACCCATTCAACACACTTACCAAGGTGAAGACAAGAAGCAAGTCCAACTGCGGCTAAACATGTACTTCGACAAGTTGATGTGCATGACCACCAGCACACACTTGAAGATCAACATGGACACTATGCATCAATGTGTTGTCGATTCAACCATACCCAAGAAGACCATGTGCATGTTAGCAAACAAGTTGGATGAAGGGTCGAACCAATGCACCGGTTGCAACAGAGGCAAGAGTTTGCTTCAACAAGATTTCACCATGAGGTGCATGCGCACCATCACGAATAACCAAGATTGGCATTAACTCACCACCTTCACCATCACAAGCATGTCAAAGAGTTGGTCTCATCACAGTGGCCCGAGTGTTAATGATGTCTTGCAAGGATTTCTCAAGCCATGTTGTCTCACATGAGTACATGTGCATTGTAATGTTGAGTCATGTCAAGTGTAAGTCAAGTGTCAATGGTTGGATGTAACAATCATAGAGTAGGTGAAGAGTCATGAGGGTAGTTTTAACTGTCACAAAGGGGAACGTCAAGGGTCACCCCACCCTTTTCTATAAATAGTCCTTCATAATTCATTATATAGGCTTTTGGTCAACCAAGCTTCTACTAAGACTATCTTGAAGAAGGCTTGGACAATATTGTGATGCACCTTGGCTTCTCCACTGCACGGAGCTAGTACATCTCTTTGGAGGAGTAGGTGGATGTGGATGTAATGTTCCACTATTGGGGCTAGCAGGTTTACATGGATGTATTTTATGATTGAGACTTACACTTCTTTATATATTAAGAGCCAGCACATTTTCATGCATATGTTGTTATTGTAGTTGGACTGCTTCGGTTTCTTTAATGATATATTTTGTTTAACTTACGTACTTGTGTATGGACTGATTCACATGAAATTATATGAATCTTATTGTTAATGTGTTGTATATGTTGTTAATGTTGTCACCATCTGTGTCAACTGCTCTACCAGACATCAGACAGACCTTTCACATGAACCTTGTTGTAACAATCATCGCACTCATCTCGGACTGATTCGTGAGTGTTGTATGTGTTATCTTACCTTGTATGATGTGATTTCCACATTCGAGTGGACTGCTCTACTAGAAGTTGTGCATGTCCTATTGTGTTATGTGTTCCTAGCCGATTTGGGACTGATCCCTTTCAACTTAGAACTCAGCTTCACCTTCTTCTCTCTTCGAAGTGTTAGAACCTCTCATACACCTTCCTTGACTCATTGCATCAGTTACACCCTTGCTAATAATAGAGTTATCTTACTTGCCTCTGTGCGACATCGTGGTCAAGGCATTACCTTATGACCCACTGTTGGGACTCCTACACCAAACGGTTTTAGGTCTAATTGGGACTTCTTACCAGGGAGATCCCCTTGACATGTTCGCAGGTTCGGCACGTCAACATTTCTGGCACTAGAAGGAGGGCATGATGACAAATTGTGTCCTCTCATCCAGTTTTAAACCTTTGCATATATTTCATGGAGTCTTGCACTCTTCTTCCCCCAAGGTGTTTTTCGAATTGTGAAGATGTCTCCATCTTAGGGAAGCTTTTTGATCTCTTGTCCACTCACATGTATGATGGTGAAGGCGAAATGGCTTGGCCTGAATGCTTATATAAATTTCTTTCCATGATTTATGAGGAAGATGAGTTTTCTGACGATAGGTCGATTTGTTGCTTGCATACACACTTCACGAATCTCCATTTCATTGGGTGCTCAACCTACTGGCTAACATCGTGCACTTATTTGAGCACTTCTATGATATTATTGAAGACATGTTCTATCATTTTGATACAAACCATCTTGAACGGTAACTATTACAACAACTAAGGGCTCTACATGAATCCGTTATTGATTTTCGGCAGTGCTTCCGTGACTTGTAGTTTCAAGCTCCGAGGAGCCAGATGAAATTTTCTTATCTTTGGGACCAGTTCATGTATTGTCTTAAGAAATCTGCCTGTCCCAAGAGGAAGCTTGGTATCAAGCCTCACTCAACATTCTTCATTGATGGAGCTGCACAATCTCATGTGGATGTGGTCACTGTCTCGACTGATTTTCCACCTTCCTCTCATTCAACAACTCCACCATTACCTAGTGATGTTGAGGACCATGCTCACACACCTATTCATCCTTCACACTCTCCCAACATCACCTCACTGAAATTTGCGCAGATTTGGCTGTGAGTCCTTCAGGCTCTCATATGCATTCTTTTCTTTGACCTCCATCTTTGCATTCGGGCGTTCCTCCGGATAATGTTGTCTTGTGTTCATCCATTTCGGACTCTTCACTTATTGTGAATGAGGAACAACCCACTGACAGAGTTGGTGTTGCACAACCAACATGTGTTGTCATTCATGAAGAGAATGAGTGGGATCTTGAGAATCAACACTTGGCGAAGGATGACTCCCTTCTGTCTGAGCCCCCTTTGTTCTTTCCTAACATCGTTGGTGAACCTGCCATCCATGATTTCGCATGTGTGTCTTCATCCATGGATGCACCCATTGTTGATATTTCGTAGGACACACTGATGTTATCCCATCATCCAACAACAGAGAGGACCAAACATTCATTGGAAATCCACTTGATCTTTCATATGCTTTTTCCAGAAATGCAGAGGGTGAACATCCTTCCTCCTCATCTACCCCTCTATTTGATTCATCAAACCATGAGGATGTCGACCAACATCTTGAATTTTCTGATCTTGGTTGTCATGATCTCTTCACCTCATCATCCGATCATGATGTTGATTCACTCATTGTTAATCTGTCTAAGCCACTGGTCTATGAAGATCCATCTATCAACGAAGTCGAAACCCCACAGACCGTCGAGACACTTCAGCCCGAGCTAATGGTTATGTCGGGCCCTTGCTGTCCTGAGGTTGGTTTTGCTTCTGATAAGGAAATTGTTCAAACACTCAAGGATCCTCATCACTCATTTGTATGCACTCAAGATCAATCCAACACTCATATTTACTCCTTCCACTCGAACTACATGATCCCATTGCTCATGCATTGGAGGAGTCTTACAGTGCAAGCACTCGTGTGTGACGCAAGTTATCTTTGTTTCTTTCATTTTCTTGCATGTCACAATCAAGAGTGTGCTTATGCTTCAAAGTTGCACGTAGTGTCACAAAACACCAGGATAAGTCCGCAGATTGCCCGTCATGCACATGCACTCACTCATGTCCAGTGGGCACTTTGAATCACGAAGTGTGGTTGTCTTCATTGTTATATCTTTCTTTCATGTTGGTTCACACGACTGGGTTGCTTGCAGACCAAGCCTTCACCAACATGGGTCTACCAATGTGTCGGTGGCTGCATTGGAAGTATCACTTCACGTGATCAGGCCCATGTACCGTTAGTGTAGGAGTAGGAGTAGTGTTTTAGTTGTTTGCTTGCCTACTTGTTTGCTTATGTACTTTGTTTTCTTGTTTGTTTACTTGCTTCGCTTTCATTTTTTCTTCTGCTCTTGCGTTGCTTTGTTGATTGTTAGTTCATTCGCTTGTTTCGTTCATAGGTTAGTTTTTCATGAAACCATGTATGACTCTTGAAGGGAGTTGGGTAAAGTACAAGAGGGCTTGTACAACTATCACTACTTGGTTATCTGTCATCTTGCCTCTGTATGATGAGATTGTTACTTTTATTCCATGATACGTCAAAGGAAAATACGCACTGTTTGAAGTGAACCTTAGTGTAAACACAACTCTTGCATGCTAACTAGTGTCACCTTCTCTAGTCGATTGTTTTTGGGTTAACCCTTGTCAGATCAGTCAAGTAGAGTAAGGTAAGGGGGGAAACCTTAACAGGCACGTTAGAGATACAATAAACTACTTCTCTGCTGGAACAACCTCTTTTGCTTTCAATAAGTCGGGATCCCTCTTCCGCCTCTAAAATGAATAAGTGTTATGCACAGTGAAAAATGAAAAAAATGAAAATTCAAAAATTCAAAATGAAAAATGAATAAGGCAAAAGAAGAAAAAGGCTTCCTGTGCAGGGAGGTGATGCCAGTAACTCCGCCAGGGTAATGACCAAGCTCGTTGGCAGCAGAGCCATGCTTGTGTTCCTATGTGACTCCATCGAGGTACTGTCCAGGCCTGCTGGCAATGGAGCAACACCAGAGATGAAACTAAGACTTTGACGACTATACTGCTTATGCACCTATATACCCCTCAACCCCAATTGGAACAGTTGTGTTGCCTTGGCTTGGAATGTGTGTCAATCGACCAAGCATCTGGCGGATGCTACATCTTACAATCAAGCTAGGTGAAGCCAAGATGAGCTAAGAGTTGAACAATACTTCCAGAGGTGTTAGACTTGCTTTTCACGAACAAGGTCCATTCAGAGAGTTGGAGTTCTACCAGCATGTCACCAAGTGTTGTAGCAGCTACAACCACCCTCCAAAATTTTTCCTTAACCTGTTTTCGAGCCTCCCTACCAAACTTACACAACACTTTGTATTGCTTCATCAAGTACTCAAGATTTAAGTGTTATCCTCTCACAAAGGCATCTTGTCGATCATGGTTGATCCATTCCCCTCACAGGCTACTCACCCAGACTTGGTCCAGCTGTAGGTTGAGCAACTTCCCCTTGAAAATTGTGCATTTCTGGAGGGAAACCAGCCTTCCCTCTAGGAATTACGCAATCCTCTCTAACAGCTTGCTGGTATCTAGGATTGCGCAATCCTGCTAGCCAACCCTCCCAATAGGATTTGCGCAAATTTTCCCAGCAACATGCTATTTAGCCCAGGATTTGCGCAAATTTGGGCAGCAGTCAGCTACTCTGCCCAGAAATGTGCATTTTTTCTCCAACAATCAAGCAGTCTCTTGCATGTGCAACTGAGTTGACCGATTCCCTCCGGGACTGAGAAAAACAGACTTGCATGCATGAGATGTTTCTCCCAAGGTAGCATGCAAAGGCATCCCTTGTTTCAGGGATCTATGTTTAGCAGTTGGAGGTTACATGCAAGGAGCAATTTTGAAACCTCCCACCAAGTGTTGCTTCCCCTAGATTTGTGGCACGTGTGTCACAACCTTGATGTTATCAAAATGCATAAATCGAACACTGTAGAGCTCATTCCTCACATCTAGGAGCAGTGGACACATTCAACTCAACTGTTTTGGGGTAAGCCCGCTTCCCATGCCTTGTGCTTCATTTCTATCGCCTTTTGTGTTCTCGCTTGTGGGAGTACTATTTGCTTTATTTTTGTGAATGCTTGATGTCATTTACATATATAATAGCTTGTCCTAGCTCTATTTCAGTTTCATCGCTATCTCACTATTGTGCATGCATGAAATTGTTTTTCACGGACATTCACCCAACCGACGAACTACCTCACCCACATGCACGTTGATCTATTTGCTTAGTCTTTCATTCATGTTTTTCATGCATTGTCAATCACTTCTACTATCACTTAGTATCGCCATGCATTTATTGTCTTAGTTGCTTTCAGTTGCCCGTCGGCAAATCGGGCCTGGACTCTGCCTTCACCAAGGCTGCATTACACAATCTGGGGTTTTAAGGCTCACCTTTCTCTCTAGATTTGCGCATTCAACCCATCAATAGCCTCCAGGACTGTTTTGCGCATTTCTGGAGGACAGTGGCTGCTTGGCCCAAGAAATTGCGGAAATCTATCCTTGGGCCAACAGTCCTTCCCAGTTGGAATTACGTATTGCACAATCCCAATATTCAGCGGCCAGACTGGACTGTGCATTGCACATTTCTAGAAGTCAGTTAGTCTCCCAGAAGCCCAGACTATGTCTTGTGCAGTCTTGGTAGTCGGTCTCCTGAACTCCCAGCTGAAATTGTGCAACCTTCATGATCATGCACCTTGGTATGTTGCAAGTTAGTTCTCATGTTCATTTTGGCTTTCGACTGACATATTGCTTACCATGAGTGTTTCCATGTCTCCAGGTATCGTAGGTGTTCATATGCCTCTTAGCAGTACAGGTACAATGGTTTCCAGGAGAGAAGAGACGAAGACACCATTTGGAGCACACTTGGGGATGCAATCGATCAAGTGTCCATGGACTTTCCTACCCACGAACACATCAAGTTATTCATAGACAAGGGCATCAAGATATGGCAGCATCAGCATCACAACAATCAACATCATGAACAGCAGTTGAAGATAGCATACCAAATGCAACGAATGCAAGAGGAGGGTTGTTGACAACACAAAGGCGGAAAAGGGTTGCAAGCTCAAGCAGGTCCATTGATGATGAAAGAAACTTTGGAGACTCTGGTTATGAAGTGGGTGCAACATGCACTCACAAATGAAATTGTGCTCGTAAAAGTTAAGGATACATCCCAGCAGCTAACACAGAGAAAACATGGTGAGCATTCTCGTTGATCGCATGCAAGGGATTTAGCTGCATGCATGTCATTTAGCGCATGCATGCAATCCAACCCATTCAACACACTCACCAAGGTGAAGACAAGAAGCAAGTCCAACTGGGGCTGAACATGTACTTCGGAAAGTTGATGTGCATGACAACCAGCACACACTTGAAGATCAACATGGACATTATACATTAGTGTGTTGTCAGTGCAACCATACCTAGGAAGACCATGTGCTTGTTAGCAGACGAGTTGGATGAAGAGGCTGAACCAATGCACTGGTTGCAACGGAGGTAAGAGTTCACTTCAGCAAGATGTCACCATGAGGTGCGTGCACACCATCACGGATGACCAAGCTTGGCATCAGCTCACCACCTTCACCATCACAAGAATGTCAAAGAGTTGGTCTCATCGTAGTGGACTGAGTGTCACTGATGTCTTGCAAGGCTTGCTCAAGCCATGTTGTCTCACGTGAGTACATGTGCATTGTAATGTTGAGTCATGTCAAGTGTAAGGCAAGTATCAATGGCTGGATGTAACAATCATAGAGTAGGTGAAGAGTCATGAAGTTAGTTGAACTGTCCCAAAGGGGAATGTCAAGGGTCACCCCACCCTTTGCTATAAATAGTCCCTCATAACTCATTGTATAGGCTTTTGGCCAGCCAAGCTTCTACTAAGACTATATTGAAGAAGGCTTGGACAATATTGTAATGTGCCTTGGATTCTCCACTGCATGGATCTAGTACATCTCTTTAGAGGAGCAGGCGGATGTGGCTGTAACGTTCCACTATTGGGGCTAGCAGGTTTACATGGATGTATTATATGATTGATACTTACACTTCTTTATATAATAAGAGCTAGCACATTTTCATGCAGATGTTGTTATTGTAGTTGGACTGCTCCAGTTTCTTTAATGATATATGTTTTTTTAACTTACGTACTTGTGTATGAACTGATTCATATGCAATTATATGAATCTTGTTGTTAATGTGTTGTATATGTTGTTAATGTTGTCACCGTTCGTGTCGACTGCTCTGCTAGACATCAGACAGACCTTTCACATGAACCTTGTTGTAACAACCATCGCACTCGTCTCAAACTAATCCTTGAGTGTGCTACGTGTTATCTTACCTTGTATGATGTGACTTCTGCATCGAAGTGGACTGCTTCGCCAGATGTTGTGCATGTCCTTTTGTGTTGTGTGTTCCTAGCCGAGTTGGGATTGATCCCTCTCAACCTGGAACTCACCTTCACCTTCTTCTCCCTTCGAAGTGTTAGAACCTTTCATACACCTTGCTTGACTCACTACATCAATTACACCCTTGCTACTAACAGAGTTATCTTACTTGCCTCTATGCGACATTGCGATCAAGGAATTACCTTACAACCCACTATTAGGACTCCTACACTAAATGGTCTGAGGTCAAATTTGGACTTCTTACCGGGGAGATCCCCTTGACATGTTGGCGGGTCTAGCACCGTCAACAGGATCCAGCTTCTTTCTTTTGTCCTTTGGCATATGAATATGCATAGAACACCCAAAGATCCGTAGATGATCTACAGATGGCTTCTTTCCAGTGAACACTTCTCATGAGTCTTCTTATCTAGAGATCTATGAGGAAATCGATTATGAATGTAGATTGTTGTCTTTGTTGCCTCTTCCCATAGAAACTTAGGTAGATCTTGATAGTGTAACATTGCTTTTACACTTTCTTCAATAGATCTATTATTTCTTTCTACAACTCCATTTTGTTTAGGATTGTATGGAACAATCAAATCCCTCTTAATCCTAGACTCCTTACATAATTCTATAATATATTTGAATGTATATTCTCTTCCATTATCATATCTTAGTATCTTTATTCTTCTTTCTATAATATTGTCCACTTCGGCCTTGGTTTCTTGAAATTTTGTAAATACTTTGTCCTTGGTTTTCATTAAGTAAACCCAAGTCTTTCTTGAATGATCGATCATCTATGAATGTGACATAGTATAGATGGCCTCCAAGTGATTTTATAGTCATAGGGACACACACATTAGAGTGAATGAGATCCAAGGTTTCTTTCGACCGTGAAGCACTACTTCCAAATGGTCTCTTTGTATTCTTTCCCAAAGCACATCCATTGTAGACACCTTCATGATCTTCCTTTAGATTCAGGATTCCATCTACTATGGAATTTAAAGTTGGAAGTATTTTGAAATGTAGATGACCAAACCTTCAATGCCAAAGTTCACATGGACTAATATTAGTGTGCAATAAGGCTTGGCTTATAAGAGATATTAATATGTAAGGCCTTCCTTCTCGGATACCAATAACTGTAGCTTGATATAAGCTTGAGTCTACTTTTCCATCAATGAAGGCTACTCTTTCTCCTTTGTCTTATAAACTTAAAATAGAAAGTAATTTTTTGTGCAAACCTAGAACAAATAGAATTTTTTTTGAGGTGGATGTTGCTTCTATATTCAAGTTTTATGGAAGTTGATCCAATGCCCTTCACATGATAGCTTTTGTTGTCTCCAAGTTCCACAGAGTAAGCGGATTTTCCTTTTGATAAGGTCTTCAATCGGTTGGAGTGGCCAGTCATGTGCCTTGATGCACCACTATCAATTACCCAGATGTCTTCGTCTTGGAATGTGAGATAAGAAGAGATCTTCGTCCCTTTCATTGTTGGATGCTTCCTTTGAATAGAATAATAAACTCCATGCTTCCTGATACCTTTCTTGAGTTGGCTTGCAATTTTCTTTATGACCTTATTTATTGTAGACGAGATCTTCATGATGCCCTTTAGAGAACCAAAGCTCTTGAATATGTTAATTCTCTTAACATGATAATTGTTTTTGTTATCTTTCACTTATTAGCTTTATTCGTTATTATTCCAATGTGCAATACATCAAACAACCATTAAAACAGTAAGAACAGTGACACAATATATAGGCTACAAGCTAGGGCCAAAACCCTCCTCTTGAGGAGAAAACCCGTAAATCTCTTCTTTGCTTAGATATTTCAATTGATGAATAACATGACCTAGAGACTCAAATAAATACCCTCCAAGATCAAGTATACCATGGCTTCCTGCTACAATATCTTCAACCTCTCAGTAGATCTGAAACTTTTCTCCTCAGCAACTACTACAACTATTTTTCTTCTCTATGAGACTTCAATCTCCCTCTAATAGCCTTCCTCTTGACTTTTATTGCCTTTTCTTGAGACTTAGGGCTACTAATATGCCCTAAAAGACCTTTGTTTGCCTTCCCTTCTCTTCCACTTCCAAAATCAAACCACGAGAGGTCCCAGCACAGAAACCCTAACTTCGATCTTCCCAAGAGAGCTAGATAAGGCCCAAAAACGCTTTGACTTCATCACACTTCCTTCTTTGACTTCTTGTTCTTCTACTTCTTCACATAAGAGATGAGTTAGTGAGTGATCCAAGTGTAGGAAGAGTTCCTTTATATATAGGCTTCTTCAAGGGTGGATATGGCTCTTCATGTAGGCCGACTTGACAGCTCATTAGGCCGACTTGATCTTGGAGGTATTTTGACACTTTAAAGACAAAATATTCTTTTTCTTTACAATTTACAATGTGCCCATAGGGTCTTCAATATATGACAATGACTCTTATACCTAAGACAACCCATAGAAGCACTCAGTGAGTGTTTTACCTATAAAATAAAATAACTTGAGCATGAAAGCCATGCTCCAATAATAATAATAACTTCTTTTCATTTTATATTTACAAGAATACATTTCACACTTATGAAGGCCAAACCTAGTTACACATTTTTCAACAAATTGAAGGCTAGTATAGCAATTTATCATCTCCAAGGAAAGGCAACCTTTTGGTGGGAAGAGCTTAAAGCAATTCATGGGATTGATGAACAAGAGGTAATGTGGAAAAAATTTCAGCAACATTTTAAAATAAATACCTTACTAAGTGGTATTATGATGAGAAATCCAAGGAGTTCCATTGCCTTAGATTGTGGCAGCTGACTATGGATGAGTTTGTTGCAAAATTCACCTCCTTGTTGAGGTATGTTCCTTATATACGAGAAGAAAAGGCCAAAGTACAACATTTTATAAGTAGTCTATTGGTGTCTATGAAAGAGCACCTAGAGTTTGATAACTCCAAGACAATGGAAGAATTTATCAATAAGGCACATATTTTCTATTAATGGTTGAAACATAAAGGAGAAAATAATAAATCATGGTCAGGCAGGAAGGAGCAAAAGTACCTCCTGAGTAGCAAGAATGAAAAGAGTGTTGGGTCTACTAATTTTAGCAAAGGGAAGCAGAGTAAATTTATTGGAAAGAGTCAGCAGAAATCCCAATCTCAAAATGGATCAAAGCAACCAGAATTATTGGGTAAAATTGATTTTGGTAAGGTACATAAACCACCAATATAGCGTTGGGGTTGTCGGATCTGCATTAACTTAGAGACTATCCTTACCATGAAAAGACGAAACATATAACAAAAATTCAAGAAGACTCTTTGGTAGAAGAGGTGAAAAGATGTATGCCGAGAATAAATGTTGCTTTAGAGGTCCAACAAGTCAAGCATCATACAATGATATGTGGTTTAACTGTAATTTTTGCTGGGTGAAGCCCACGAGACCACAGTTCAAATCTCATTGAGTATAGTGTCCTGCAATGATCTCAGATCAAGGAGTAGACTCCCCTTATCTGTGAGTCTCGACTCTTGCTAAATCATAGTAATTTGGTATATGTGGCTTGCAGGTTGTTGGATATACTCTTGGTGTTATAGTGGCAGCAATGAGGGTTGATCCTGGGTCTCCCTTAGATTAGTCCAAGTAGTTATTGATTCACCATGTGGTTAAAAAAAACAAGTCGAGCATCAATTTATAATGATCAAATTAGAAGGTAAAATCAACAATCATACTGTATCAATTTTAATAGACCCTGGGGTGAGTTTAAGATATATCAGCCCCAAATTAGTAAATTTATGTCAATCGCAGGTCAGCAAATTCAAATACCTTCGGTTGTTTAGTTTTCCACCGGAGCAAAAATAAGAGTGACATTGAGAGTTGTGAATTTCCCAGTAGAGCTACCGAGATAGCCAACATAAATAAATTTGAATGTTCTATCGTTAGGCTCATACGACATTATCATCAGTATGAACTAGTTGGAGGAGCATTGGTCTATCATACATTACAAAGATAAGATTCTCATTTATGTTAAGGAAGGAGGTATTAGGCAGGAAATTTGAGGGATAAAAAGGCCTATAATGTTAAGGCATATTTCATCATCAGAATTGAAGAAATGTATCAGGAAATGCATTCAAGTTTTTGCAGTTCAAGTAGGATACTCCGATTCTAAAAAAATCCAACAACCTTGGAAAATATTGCTATTGTTTAGAATTTCACAGACCTATTTCCTTTGAAGATTCCTGGGCTACCACGTAAACGAGACATTGATTTCATATTTGAGCTAGCCTCGAGGGCCACACCAGTGTCTAAGGCACTAGTGCCTAAGGAACCATATCATTGTATTATTTAAATATAATTATAATAAAATATTGCCACTTTTTTCTAAACATAATTTTATATTTTCTCAATAACTATAATTCCACCAATATTACATTTATATAAAAACCTTGTGAATGAAATCATTACTAACCAATCTCAAAATTATATCAGGCTAGATCTATCTTAACTTCATATCCGCGAAGCGCCAAGAAATCTCTTTTCACTTTAAAAGAGGTTTGCATCTAAAGAAATTTGATCCCTCTCTGCGCTTGGTAGATCCGGATTTAAGATAGATCTAGGTCGATTTATTTTTTAATTATCATTAATCATAAATATAAATATAAATACCAATTGTATGATTTTTATTTTATTTATTTTATTTTGATCAAGTCAAAATGTTAAAAATTACAACATCTCTACTATACTTAGATCAAATGTTTACATAGGAGTTAAGTTTATTTATGCATTTCAAATATAAAGAATTTTTTTAACAAAAAGTGTATCCGGAAATTTTCAATAAAATATAATTTTAAAGTATTATATTTTACCCAATATTGATTACCACTCCCACCCATTAAAAAGTTTCTTAAATAGTTAAACTTGGATCCTAATATTCGTTTATTATAATGAATTATACATTTAAATTGTTAGAATGATATATATGGAGAGATTACAATAATTCATAACTATTAAGAATTAATTTATTATTATGTTAGCCCCAAGTGATAGTCTCATTGGTGAGCCGCTCATGCTAAGTCTGTTGAACTTGGCCAGAGGTCGATCTCCATTGATGCCTTGGAGGTTAGGATTGCCCTTTAAAAAATTCTATATTTATTATTTAAATATAATTAGTCTAAAATATTATAACTATAACTTCACCAATTTTAAAATTATATAAAAAACTTGTGAATGAAATCACTAACAACCAATCTCAAAATTATATAAAATACTCTTCCATCAAACTACCACTAATGATTTCATGCTATAAGATTAATATGTAGTTAATATGTTAGTTAGAATATATATATATTTTTATATAAGAGGTCACAGGTTCAAAACCAGAGGGGGTAGAGTAGTCAAATAGTTGCGTGGAGATGGGCCCCATTGTCTCACAAACAAGGGGGTCTCATACACCAATTTGTTGTTTGGCTTGGTCA
>APFE030894136.1:0-19452 GCA_000404065.3 Pinus taeda | reverse complement strand
ACCTGAAGGGTGAGCTTAAAATCAAGCATATGTTATCCTCCTCAAGCTTGTAAAAAATAAAGAGGTACTTGCCAGAAATGGTGGGGGAAAAGAGAGAAAAGTGAGTCTGTTTGTCATACTTTATAACCACTCTTGAACACGACACTTTCATTCACCTGGGTTGGAAAATCCTTTACCTAACAGTTGATCAAACCATATTGAAAGTCTTCAGCCAGTTTCTGGGTATTAACTTTGGGTCAATCATCACCGAACCATCTGTCGTGTCGTTATGTGTTCAAGAGCTCAGTGCAAATAAGCCATTCAGCTGCAAAATGTCTGTCATCCATCTTGACCATCCCTGAGTCAGTCCTTGCAACTAAATTTCTTCAACTTGATCTATGATTTCGTGTCGTGAGCTTTCTTACGACGGATCGCTTTCTATCGACTCCGACTCATTATCTAGAAAGATGATCTAGGAATCGTTGGTACCTTGAAATCTGCATGCCTCAATGGCAGATTTCTCGCCTTTGACGACAGTTTACATCATCAACTTTCGATCAAAGGATTCCGTGACATGTTCGACATCAACACATCTTATCACATTTCATGGATTGTGCTGAGTACTTTGAGAACCATTGTCATTATTGTTGGTTTCTCTCACGCTTGTTAACATTTTACATCATTGACTGGTAATCAAGTGATTTCTACCATGTTTGACTTCGACACATTCAATCGCATGGATAGAATCGTATTGTTTCGGGACGTAGAAATGAAGACCCTGGATCTAGTTTCTACCATCGAGGTTGTGAGGAATTTTGTACTCATAATATTATGGACTATTCATAAACAGATGGTTGCGTCCATACTGTGTCCACATGTGTCTGTACTTATGATGTGTTACGAGATCATTCCTATATCAGAGCAGTAGTTAGTCTCCTAGTCAGTTAGTCTTCTAGTCAATTTTTAGTTTCTTAGTCAGTTTTTATCTGAGTATGGAAATGCCTACCTCAACGATGATATGATCTCATATATATATTTTTCATTGAATGTTTTTACATGTTCCAACCGGGCTCTCCGCAAGATGATCCTCGAAATGATAAAGCACTTCACTCTTCCTATATGAAAAATGAAAAAATCCTCATATACTACAGACTTCGCAATTTAGGGGGCAATCTGTTACACAAAAATATCGTCACATTGATTATTTGCAGTCAGTGTAGGCATATCATCACCTATACCAGCTTCCTAAGCAAGTCTTAAACCTCAGCTCTTGGTAGCAAGCTTGAAAAATGAGAGAAAGACATCAAAAAATCAATGTAACTCTGGTTCCGCACTTTCTCTTACTTTTGCCTACGGGCCCGCACCTTCTGTTCAGGAAACCTGCATACTCATACGCTCTATATGTAAAGGGGAGGGTGCGTACCCCTGTAAAGTCAAAAGGTGCAATATTTATCTTAAAAAACTCATCTTGGGTTAATTCTATTTTTTTCTAGAAGCATTTGTTACGTGGATTGTTCGCTCCAAGTGGTTCATGCATCCCATACAAGGAGGAACTAATCCCTTGTTGAGAGGAGCTATCCCTTTGAAGGACTCTATCCCTTTGAAGGAGGAGCTAGTAAATGATCTCCATTACACTATAAATTGAGGCATTGGGTCAGTGGCCAGGGAGGTTAGAAGCTAAACTTTTGAGAGTAAATGCTAGTGAAATCAAGACTTCCTATTTGAGCTTAAGAGGAGAGATCACATACCTTTTTGGCCCCATTAGGGAGTGAGTGAAGCTTATCAAAGTAGAGGAGACTTCTTGTTGGACCCTGGAAGGAGCTTGTACATCGTCAAGGCAAAGGTTGTAAGGTTCTTTTCTTTTGAATTAATACAATCAAGCTCATTTTTCTCAACAAGTATCTTATGCAATTTCTTTCATGGACTCCTTGACTTTTATGTTAATATGTTTTATAATATTTGGATATTCAGGTGCTATTTTAATTGGTTTTCCTTGTTTGTGCTTGCAGGTTTGCGACGACAGGAATTACTTGGATCAAAGGGAGTGAAGGCATCTCCACTTGCGTTGGCTGAGGCTAAGGCCTTATAAACACATTTGTTTGCCATTATTTATAAAGCGCATTTAGAGAAAGATAGTGTTTGGTTGGTTTGTTTGTCATTAGGTATTCATTAGATTCTAGGAAGGTCTACCTTGTCCATAAGATCGACTAATTCCGCGTGACAAGGAGGAAGACTTTACAACACTTCTCTTTTTTGAAAAAAATGACGGTTCGATTTAAGTAACTTTTCAACAAGAGATTGTAAATGATAGATAAATACATAAAAACATTTATTAATCCTTATCAATGGAGGCTGAACTATGTAAAGCAAGGAGGCTTCAGTAATGAGATGCTGTTCATAAGCAGCAGATCAATCAAACAGAGAAGAAACAAGGACAAAAAACCCAAATTTAAAGGAGAGAGATAGGATTACTCAGTCATCGCACTTGTGCTTCAGAGAAACATGGATTCATCTGACCTACTACATGTGGGAAGTGTGATGCATACTGGCTTCGAGTTAGAGACAGTGTGATGGACCACAGAGTGCAACTGAGATGGGTTTTGGCTCAAATTTACAGCTGAGTTTAGTGATTTAGGCTAAGATATTATGGACAATAAAGAACAAAGTACAAGGGTATGATCTTAGGAGGTTATTGAGCTAGCACAAGGGCGTTTAGAATGCTTGTAATTCAGATGTTCAGTTCATAAACTACTTTGCAATTGGATAGCAAGAGTAGTTCAAAGGCTATTTGGCTAACTTCAGGCTCCATCTGTAGTTTATAAAGCAAACAACAGTAACAAACAAACAAACTATTCATTCGCTAGTGGAGTCGCCATTTTGTTTCCAGGAAAACTAGTGCCTTTTCAATCTGCTAGTCCCACTAGGATTGGCAACTATCCGAGAAACAAACATTCAAAGCAATTTGTGATCTCCTCTATGTGTGATAGATAAGAGAGAAGCAAAGGGACCAACCTGGATCTTCCACTTGACTCCTTGCTTGATTTCTCTCCTCCTTGACAGAGCTTGCAACTCCTCTCCTACTTGTCCCACTTACAGAATACCTGTAGAAATAAAGTAACAAAACACCATCAAAGAATCTCGATCTATAATATCATAAACAATGCAGAATCAGAAATAAATTAATCATACAATTGCATTCACAAATAACAAGATTCACAAATACACGATTGTATGGAGGAAAACTCAAAGAACTTTACTAAAATAGAAGGGAGAATTACAACCCAATTGTCTGATCTAGCATCATCCTCCCAGCATCAAAGCCCTCTTCACCTCATGAAAAGCAAGATCACCCAACACTACCACGTCCCTTCTCAAAGATAAACCAACAGCACTTCCTTACAAATTACAAAATTCCAGCCTCTAGATCTCTCAGATGAGGGATCCATATATAGATGTCTTCAAGGGTATGAGTCATCTCTGGGTTTTTTATTAGTGTCATTCCACCTGTAGTTCTTGGTTCCACTTGGAGATTTCATTGATCTCTTAATCATACCTGGGAAAATTCAAAGAGGAATGTGTAATACGAAAAGTTTCTAGAAGATTCCATGAGCATCCACTTAACAAACTGCCTCAGCCATTTGTCCATTCTCGCTCATCGGACCCTACGAAAGGCCTCTTTAGTATGCATCGCACTTGGCTAGTGTAGGAGCCAGTATGCATCGCACCTTGACAATGGAGCAGTTAGTATGGTCCAGTTTTGGCCAATTCCGAGTGGTTTTTCAAGTGGAACTTCTGGGGAATGATGTAATCAATTGACCATGATTCTTTAGGGCATGAAACAACACTTTTAGGGGTTAAAGAGCCATTGGTTTATCAACATATAAGATTGGGGTTGCAGTGCCCAAATATGTTTATAACAATTAGACTCTTAAATGGGATGTGGTCATACCTAGAATGCCATAACTATGACTTCTAAAAGTCAATGGAAACATCTTATTCTTGGTTTTTTCAACCTTTTCTATCAGTCTTCTACTCGGCGATTTGTCATAGATATAACATGTGTTCCCTTTGAATATTACATCGTAATCATGTTCCATCAATTGTCCTACACTAATGAGGTAATGCTTTAGATGTGGAATATAATAAACAATAGGTATGTATTTATGTTGATTTTGTTTAGTTAGAATAGGGACAATACCTTTTCCTTTAGATTTAATACAAGAACTATGTCCAAGTGTAATTTCTATTGTTATGGAAGCATTAAGATAAGAAGGAAGATTTTTGTTACCTCACATATGATTGCTACAACCACTGTCCCACAACAGAAGGTCCTTGTTGTGAGTGTCTTCAGAAAGATGGAAGGAAAGAAACATTGTTTCACAGGATTCTCCTTCATTATTGGAGAGATGGTGACCGTCTCTTTGTTGATTTGATTGTGTCTTTCTACATTCATGTTCATAATGCCCAAATTTCTTACAGTAATAGCATTAAACATTAGATCTTCTCCATATTCTAATTCTTTGTGTTTGGTTTTGTGGATGTCTCCATTGCTTTGTTGCATGATGATGTTATGATTAGCCCCTACCTCATCCTCTACCTCACTTGTTGCCACCTCTATATCCTCTTCCTCTACCCATGCTAAAAGAGAGTTGTGCTTTAAAAGCTTGTTCCATGGAATATTTTGTCGAGTCTTGTTTCGTGTGCCATAAGTGATTCAATCAACTATTCTACTGAGAAAGTTGTAAAATATTTGGATTCCAAAATGGTTGTTGCAATCATGTCATATTTCTTGAGAAGGCTTTGAAGGAATTTTTCAACAATCTTCTTATTTGTAATGGTTTCACCGATGAGTTTGATCTCATTGAATATCCACATTTTTTGAGTTAGTCATCTTTAGGGTTTCAAAATGGGCTCTAAATGTCTGCATTACCTTGATACAAATCTTTCAAGATTTCTCAAGCTTCTTTTGCTATGGATGCACTAGTTATTTTGTCGAAGATAGAGTCATTGATTGAGTTTTGTATCAACAATTTGGCTCTGTGATCTTTCTTTCTAAGTTCAATAGTTACATTCCTTTGATTATTAGGCATGGTCTCCTATGCTTCTTGGGTCAACTCTACATAGGCATTTTGAAGTGTATCCTAACACTCTTGAGCTTGCAAAAATGTCTTCATTCTTAAAGTTCAAAACTCGTAATTTTTTCAGCAAATTGGAAAAAACCATTTCTTCAAATGCAAATATGGCACTTCTTTACAATCTTCTTTTTAAGACTATAAAATCTCTTTAAAACTACAACACATTTTGTTTCAATAACAAACTCTTCTCCTTTCTTTTTTAATAATATTTATTAAAAAGAAATTTAAAAAATAATTATTTATTTTAAATAAAAAAAACATTTTTTTTAATCACTTATACAGAGGGTTAAAAAAAAAAAAAAAAACCACACTTTTTAAAATGGTATCACATCATACAAATAAAAAAACACTTTTCACAATGTATTAAAAACTGGGTCTCCGTGAATATAAAGAGCGAGACCTTTTTAATAAGAAGAAATCTCCTCACTACAACTTTGAACCGCGGACTTGAAACGTTTGACCTTCCTCGTGGAGTCCGTGCACTAATGAAGTTGAGCCAACAAATTAAAAATATTAACTGTTCAACGCACTTGCTGAGTTGCATTGCAGTTTTCGTAAGTTAATGACCATCAACGCACTTGATCACAGTCGAGGGGAGGGGTGCGTTGATTATTAAAGAAAAAATTAAAGAAAAACCTTATAACTTGTCTTTGCCTTTTATTTTTTCAATTGAGGGAGATAACTATCTCTTTTGTCCGTAACTAGCTTTTTCAAAATAATGGAGGTTTCTTTTCCTCGAATTTTTTTGGTGTCAGCTGGGCTCTCTAGAGCCTTATGCAACTTTAAATTCTGATATCATAACAAAGAATGAAAATCAAAAGTGGAGTAGAGATTTCTCTTTTAATATTCAAAATAGCTAAAAAGATTATATGATAAACATCAATAAAAAATGATTAGAGTAGCATGCAACAGAATCAAATGTGATGACATTTAGAGATTAATATCTATGACACCTAACATATAACAGAATCAAATGTGATGACCCCTAGAAAATAATATCTCAACATGATCAACCCTTGGCACCTTGCTTTGGTGTATTTACAATGGAGACAAGTAGGCCCATTTATAGGCTTCTTTCCAACAAAATACAACTAGTATAATACCACCTGCCATAAAACCATTTGTCAGGTTAATCCTAACATTACCTATATTGGCAAGGACTTCTATTCAACCAAATACAATTGGCATAATACCACTTGCCACAAAACCATGTGCCTGAAACCATTAGTTATAGAGTGTCATTATCAGTCAAGGTTAATCCTAACATTACCTATATTGACAAAAATAGTAACCATACACTCAATTCATTGTATTTATACAATGTTGGGTATTAAATAGTAACCATACACTCAATTCATTGTATTTATACAATGTTGGGTATTAAAGAAACTTCCTCTACACAATAAAAATCTAGTCACTATTTTATTAGGAAAATAGTGGTGGTAGCGCCTTCTTGATCATGTTGGAGGTTCCGATTATTCATATTAAAAAAATTTAATGAGGGAAAAAAAATTTAGTGTGTGGAGAAAGAAAGTGTAAAAACATGTGCGTGGAGTGAAAGACACAGACAAACTCCTGAGCACACCCTTTCTCCCACACACTCGCGTAATTATGTGAAAAAAAGAAAAATACAAGTACATAAAAAATGAGAATCATCATACTTCTTGATATTTAAGCATGGAAATAGCACAACAGAAAGGAGTACAACGAGATGACACAGTGCTAACAGCCCGGAGTACATTAATTTATCGTATAACAGATTCTCAGGAGAGTGATAACGCTATGGCATATATTTCATGAAATGTTTGTGGCACTTTATTCTATATATAAAGGAAATATTGAATGCCAAGTTAAAGGAGCTTATAGACCAGTGCCTGTAATGCCTGGGTGAAGTTGCGATTTCATTTCACCATTAATTGTCGATTTGGTTTCGGCTTCTGCAATCCCGTGTGGAATATGAGGCCGCATCATCAGAATTATGAGGCTGCCCCTCACTTTTCAGAAATAAGTCGCTGGATAATCCTTTCGTCTTTTCAGTGTGATGGGAAGGGTAAAATCCGGCTGCGCGAGTGCAGTGAGGTTTGACCACATGACAATGGTGATGTAATATTTTCTTGCGCAGTGTGGTGTTCCAATGATTCTTGACGGCCAAAGCTGTACGCCCTGGTAATCTGCCTGCAATGAGCGACCACCTGCAAATTCCAGAGACGTATCTCATTCTTGATAGTCAGAGGGAGGAAAAGCAAGGGATTATTTGAACGTAAACTCAACGAACTTTACGTAACAAACATTTTCATTCGCTAAAGACGATTTACGTAACATACATTTTCATTGGGTAAAGACGAATGACTTAAAGAGGCGTAACATATATTTCCCTAGAAGCATATCGGAGTCCATATTTAGTGTATTTTTATTTTGTTTGTACAGGCGAAATTATAAATCTTGGTAATTTTTTATTAAAATTAAATATATTAATTATTAATTTGAGTCGAAATTATAAATTTTGGTAATTTTTATTTAAATTTAATATATTAATTATTAACGAGTATAGTTATATAAACTAAATAATTAGTAAGTGTGGATGAATATTAATTTATAATAAATATCAAAAATATAATTTTGTTTTAAATTAATATTATATATAGTAAAAATTTTTATCATGGAGATTTTTAACTTGTAAATCAACTTTGTTATAATACCATGGGCCAATAACATGACTTATGAATATCACATCTCAAAAGATTATAACTCATTTGGGGGGTTTTTTTCTCTATTCCGAGCACCAATGTCTAACATTGGAGGAGGGAGCATAAACACCTCATAAAGTAAGGTAGTCTCTCAATTCATGCACCAAAATGGAGAATGGAATAACGTCTTCATTTTGAAATTTGAGGTGAACTCAAGTTGGATTGGTGAATTCATCCAGTATATGCATGACCATACACTCATTGGCAAGCTTTTGGGGATATGGCTAATTCAAAAAGCTATCACTCATTGGGTTTACAACAAATGGAATCGCAAGGGCCAAATAAAACTAGAATTGGGAGTAAAGGGCTTCTTTATCATTATGTTAGCAAGTCTCGAGGATTGAACTTGGACTTTTGACAATGGCCCATTTCTTTTAACTTTGCAAGATTTTACCTACAGTTATGGATGGAAAGGTTTATGCCAAACAAAGAAGACCTCACTCAAACACCCATGTCAATTTGCATGTACTCATTGTCATTCAGGTTTTGGGATGAGGAGATATTAGTAGGTATTGGAAACATGTTCGGAAATTTTTGTCAAGGAATTTAAGGCCACGAGGCAAGAAAAATATATATCTTATGCTCGAATATTGTCTACATGAATTTATCAGAGCCATTTCCAAAATCAATAAATCCATACTTCAAAGATGACTTGTTAAAGCAAATGTTGGACTATGATCACAAGCATTTTAGATGCCAACAGTGCCATGAATATCGCCATCTATACCGCAATTTCCCATTGGTAACCTCAAAAACCAATTATAGCCCCCCAAGTCTTAGGACAATGAGGGTTTCACGATAGAGTAAAGGAGCCGTAAAAACCCTAAGACCTCATGCACAGATCATAATCTAAAAACAAAAAAATAGGTGGGATCAAGCACACTATCCCAAAATAAATATGAGTCATTGGTATATTTAGAAGCGCGTGTTTCCGCAAGGCCGGGAAAAGTTGATGGAAATGGAGATGAATGGATTTGTGGGACAAACCTCATCATTAACCCAACCTTAGGTTGCACCTTCAACAGATATTCAAGAGCCACCATCAGTGCAAGGACAACCCGGGGCATGGGCAATTGTCGACACAGCTAACTAACCACACTTCCCTCGAATTTTCTTGCATGCAATCATTGAGGACACATAAAATCTCCCTAATGAAGTGGAAGATATAAACCTAGACTCTCTAAATCTCCTTGCATTAGAAAAGTCATCGGAAGGAAAAGACCCTTTCAGTTTGCCAAAGCATCAAGTATACCTTTTGGGCAAAACATATCTAAAATACAAGCATGTAGTAATGGAATCCAAATCAAATGCATCAGTAAGAAAATCATTGGGTGTACTATGACATATGCTCAAAGATTCATTGAAAGCACATAAAATGGAAATGAAGCGGGGCCATAAAACCAATTTGTTGTTGTTAGGTAATACTGAAGGAACACTAGTCAAGTCATGATGGGTAAGGGTTATCCTTGAGGTTTTATGAGGCTTTAATAAATATCAACCATGAGCTTTATTCAGTAAAATGTGATGGACCTAAATAACAAGGCGAAACAAAGTCTCCTGAGAGAAAACTGGAAATAATAATACCTTTAATCATGATGATCCAAGAAATTAAAAGCTGGAACCCTTTATGACATCATCAATAAATGGTGGGAAATTTGTCACGAATTTTCCATAAATTTTTAGGGCTACTCGGAAGGTATGACCATTATTTGGAACTAGTAGAATATTAGGGTCACAATCATGTTTGCTTCATTTTGTATCGTGGCTATCCAATTTTAGTACATAGAATTTTGGGAGTACCACCATATTTCAAATGTATACAACCGTAATATTTCATAGCATAAAGTGTTATTCCTATAATCCATAGTTAGAATAACTAAACTAATAGCCCCATCCCCATGGATAATTTAGGGAGACTTAAATGTAATGAAGTCACTTGAGGAGAAAAAGAGGGGAGCTAGGCAACCATAGGTAGAGGAAACCATTTTCTATGAGACAATTTTGATGAAGTGAAACTAGTGGAGATAGAACGAAGAATGGAGCTTTTACCTAGAATAATATGAGGGAAGGCTAGCATCAATTTCCTTCTAAGTTAGATTTTTTCATATCTAGGAGAATTTTCTAACATGGGACACATTCATAGAGGAAAACATAATGTGCAGTCATGGATCAGACCATTGGGATATAAGATTGTATATTCACCTCAAATCCAAACTGCAAAACCAAGCTTTTAGGTTTGAGAAGTTCTAACTCAAGGACTGAAAATTCCTATCCAATTTCTAGCAATGGTGGGAGAAATTAGAGGACATGCTAGGTTTAGTAATATTCCGGATTTTCAAAAAACTAAAGCACATCAATGGGAGGCTAAACAAGTGGAACAAGGAGAATGTTGTAAATATCATATATGAGAAGCAAAAATTGGAGCAATGAATCGAGGAAATCGAACAAGAGGCAATATTATTTGGAGAATCAAAATTCCTTTTCAAGGAGGAAGCATAAACTCTAGAAGATATGGACGCGAGAAGGAAGCAAGAACAGACATTGTGGAGACAAAAGGCATGGATATAATGGCTTAAAGAGGGGAGAAGCAATACAATGTTTTTTCACAAATATATGTTGCGTCACAAGTGCCACAAATGGATATCCCAAATATTAGACCCATATGGAAAGAAGTTGGAGACCATAAGGTGATAACATAAGAGTTGGTTTATTTCTATCAAAATATCATGATTGAAACTAGGCATTACATAGGCAGGGTGATTCAGGATGTATCTTGGCACATCCCTAGGCTAATTACAATAGACTATAATGAGTCATTCCTAAGGAATATTGAGTATGATGAGGTGAAAGCAATGGTCATGGTAATTCCCCACAATAAATTCCTAGGACCTAATGGATTCACCACAAGAGAATGAAAATCTTACTAGCTAATGATAGGAGAAGAGGTGTCACAAGTAGTTGACAAGTCTCGTCAATATAAAAATATCCTCAATACCTTAGACACCACCTCTTCACATTAGTGTCCAAGAAGTAGAAAGTGGAACACTCTAATGGCTATAGAACCATTGCATTGTGGAAAGTGATTTACAAGATAATCACTGAGATAATATCCAATAGATTGAAGTCATTCCTTCCCAAGCTAATATCCTAATAGAAAATAGGATTTTTCAAAGGAAGGAAAATTTTAGATGGTATAACGGTTTCCCATGAAGCGATTCATCCCTCGAATATTACCAAAAAAAGGTATGATGATTAAGTTGGACCTATCAAAAGCATATCAAAAGCATATGATAGATTGAACTTAGATTATTTGTGTAGAATTCTCCAAACCTTTGATTTTGCAGAAGATTGGATCGCCTTGATCTATAACCTTATATCCTCTACTTATTTTTTGTCTCAATAAATGGATCTCCATCTATCCCCTTTACAACCTTCAATGGTATTAGAAAATGGGATTCCCTATCTCCTTTTCTATTTATATTGGTCGTCGAGGGTCTTGGCATGTTGTTCAAGACAACAGTAGCTAATAATCAACGCTATGGTTTGCAGTTGTTTGGACAAGAACTGCCTTTGACTCACTAATACTTTGTGGATGAAACAATAGGAATGGGTATACCCATGGCGTGCAAGGCATGATATTTCAATAAAATTATGGATAGGTTTTCCAAGGCTTCAAGTATGGAGATTACTAAACACAAATTGTAGGTATTTTTTTAATGTGGCTTTGATGGTCCAAGGACATGTGGCACATATATTGGGTATTCAAATTAGTAAACTCCCATAAAAATACTTAGGATCCCCCTTAGCGAAGAGCTCTCTTAAATGGATCCTATGGGAAGAGCTCATCAGAAAAGTTTGTAATAAATTGGTTGGTTGGAATTTTCACGCCTTTAATATGGTTGAGAAACTTGTTAGATTGAAATCAGTTCTCTAGTAGCAAAGAAAGTGGGCATTGGTAGCCTAGGACAACCTATTCAAATGAAAACTAAAAGGCGATCTGGGGCCAAGGGATTCACTATTGTAGCAACATTTTTTTATGTGAATATTTGGTCAAGGTGGTTACAACAGGGCCAATATATATGGAAAGGATTTCAAAAAATATGTATGCCCCAGAGACTCCTCAACAAAACCTAATTTGGATGAATAACATTAGCCTAAGATGATTAATCTAGAACCTAGCAAAAGAAGGCATGGAATTGATTGAGAAGCACTACTTTCGAGAGATTAAGAATGGTTAGATGGCATTATTTTGGGATGATTCATGGAAAAGCTTTCCAAAATTCTGAGAGAAATAAGACTTGGAGCAAATAAAACAACATATGATAACTCGGGAAAGAGCGGTGATGAAAAATTATTGTAGGGAGAGAGATTTATACTAGAAATGGTGACAATGGATTGCACAAGAGAAATGGAATCCAAAATTGGATGGGAGTGTGTGGTAGAAGTTATGGAGCTATCTATAGAAGTGGAGGATTCTCGTCTTCAACTTCAAGGACAAAATTCAAAGGGGGTATCAGTCAAGGGACACCTTCTCTATGATTAAATCATATCAGCTTGAGGTGGGATTTCAAGATATTCAAAAGGAGGAGGTTTGTTTTAAAATATCGAAGCAAAAGGTATGACCAAAAATATCCATTTTTTGTTGCTTCTACTTCATAATAAACCAATGATGTGGGAGAATATTCAAGAGGAATTACTAAGGTCCCTCTAAGCATCCTTTATGCCTTCTACATTGGAATACTTAGATCATTTGTTTAATTTCTCCAGTTTCTTTGTGGGGTTATGGAATAAATTATAAAAACAATTGTTGACATCAAAGAGAGATCAAAGGAGTTATCTAATACCACTATTAGATCGAGATCTTAGGCATTCTCAACTCCAATCCTCAATCATATTTGGAACTGGATGCCTCGATTCTTATTGTAGAGGATCTAGAAGCAATGAAACAAAAGAATTTTAAAAGGAAGTTGATTCCCCACGAAATATATAGCATGGTGTAGTTAAGAAAATTAAAGAATCAATCCTAACTAAGGTGTTTTTTGATTGAGAGAAGCATGTGAAAGGTCAAGAATCAAGGCTTTTAAAGTAATATTTCTCCTCACCTCCTAAGGGGATCCATCCACCTCTTCCCCCTTCTAGTTACCTCCTCCACCTAAGTCTTCTAAACTCAAATTTGATGGTGAAGAAAAAGGAAATCAAGGGCTTATAGAATACAATGGGATAATGAGTGATAGTAGAGGTAGGCTTATGTTCATTTACTCTGCAACAATCAGAGTGAATAATAATAATGTCGTGGAGTTAACGAGCCTCCATATGGGATTGAAATATGCTTATATGCAAATATTCTCTAAAATTGTGCTTGGAAGGAGATTCTAAAATAATAGTCAATATGGCGTAGAACCTCTAGAAAGAATCCCATATCCATAAGGTTCAACAAGTTAGAGATTGGAATCCATCCTAAAACAAATTTCCTCCCTCAGATTTCAGATCTAGTTTTTGGCCTTGTTAGAAGAGTGGGAAACAAAATAGCTCATTTCCTGGCAAACTATAGATGCATGGAAACCTCCAATCACATAGACTCAAAGTGGGATCTCTTAACATAATCACCTTTGAAAAGGACCTACTAGAAATTAGTTTGGAAGGTTAGACAACCCTATATGGGGTGAAAAGCATGGCAGAGGGAGGAGGAGTGGTGTGTGTGGATGCCACTACCCCGCTTAGCAAACATGCTATGGGACATGGCATCTACTCTCTATGGAAATTAATGTTTGTACTACACAATCTCAATAGAGGATCTTTGTGAAATGGAAAGGATGTTGGAATTGAGCTTGTAGACCATGGATGGAGTTTTAAGTCTATGCAATCATGTGAGGCCATATGTTGGCATAATGACAATTATTATGTTAAATTGAATAGAGGAAAAGGGGCAAAGGCAAGCTATGGGATTTTGGCAATCAGAATTGATTCACCAAAAGCAAAATAATGTAGAATATCATCCTTGTATGTCCCTAGTTTTAAGTTTTAACATCATTTCTTTTCCCTTACATGAACCTGTTTAGAATTGCAGAATGCAGGGAAACTATGTGGGCGAGGCTTCAAGTAGAGGGATGAGGTGTCATAAGTTAGATATCCTCGACTTTGTCTCTACGGATTTTTCATTGAGCCTGGAAGATTGCATCCATTCCTCTGGTCACATTTTGGTTTTATTGTGTAGTGGAGGGATTTTGGCCATCCTGGAAGGAGATGGGTCAATCCAAGTGAGTTTTACTGGTAGGAAGGCCTAGAATTCTCCCTCTTGTATGCTTGTCAGCAACTGCAGATACAAAGGTGAGTTTGTGGGCTCGCTATGGAGTAGGGTGATGAGGGGTGGAAATCTTTGTCCGAGCTGCATTGCCATTATGGATTTCTCCTCCTTTCACATTTCCTCTTTTCTTTATATCGGGGGGATTCAATGCTCTAGAAATTGGCTAGATTAGTCTCGGAAAAATATGTAAGTTTTTTTTGGTGTGGGTTTCCTTAAAAGCCTAAGTGGGTGGGGTGTTGAACTTGGGTAGACTTGACACTAGTTAAGATAGATTAGTTTTTCAATTGTGGATGGTATATTTTTTTTGGTTTCAATTTCATTCATTATTATAATAGTAGTTGGAGATATGACACTTTGAGGGGGATTTACTTGAGTGAGGAAAGAATGAATCAACAATTTGTTGTTGATACTAGTTTTGTATGTGGTTCCTATGGCTTTGGTTTTGGTGTCTTGCTTAGCATCCCTACCCCCCTCGTATCTTTCAAGACTTATTATGGTCTATTACCTTTGTTAAGATTTTATAAAGAATTAGGAATGTGGTGTTGGTGGCCACTGGCATGCCGAATTGGAAAACATTGTGCTGGAGAAATTACCCTATGGAATTCTATATTATGCCCTATTCACTGGGGACTTGGGAGTTTGACACGTTGGGTGACTTATGGTTTAACAAAATCCCTCACTTGGGGTATTCTATGTTGTGGTGAGTACTCTTTGGCCCTTGTTGGGCCAACGATTGTCAATCATTGGATTGGTTGGTGTTGGAGTATCAACAACCACGTGGTATAATGCCACATCAGATTTTAGGATTTGAGAGAGGGGTTGCATATTATCAATATCGAGCCTTGTGAGGGTAATCTCATATGCACCAAAGAGTGTAGGGATTCTCAAGGCACTGCTTGGGGCCAACAACTTACCCTATTTAAGTGGAATTTTCACAATCTAAGGTTGCATCCCCCATGCATAAAGCTCCCCTCTATGTTATAGAAGTCTTTGTTGAGTGGGATGATTGAATCCGTGACACTGAGAATACCAAGGATCGGTTAAATCAATACATGAAAACTATTGATTTGTATTGGAAGATGAAATTCATTTTTGGGCATAAGTTGATGGATAGACATGAGGAGCAAGAAGACCATTAGGAGACTTTTGAGGTCTAAAATGAGCCTCCTAAGAAAAATGTACAACCAAAATAAACTTTATAAGAACCAATAAGATTCAAGATGATGATGTCAACCATGGGGGATGATTCACCTTTTTTGGAGTAAAAAAGTAAAAAGATTAAAAAATAAGAAAATAATAAAACTACTTTTCAACTCGTATTTTCAGCTTATCTCCCTAAGGTTTTACTCAAATTTTGAGAAGGAATACTCATTGGATGAAAAATTTAATTCCTCATCCAAAGAGTGCCCATGCTGCATACTTTTGATGGATCCTACTAGACGAAAAATGAGAAATACATGAAAAAACATAATTGCAATCATGTTTTTCATTCATTTCTTACTTTTCATGTAGCGAGCTCTATCGAAAATATGCAACATGGGTACTCCTTTGATGTGGAATCAAATTATGCATCCAATGTGTGTTTCCACTCGAAACTTGAGTAAACCCATAGGGAGATAAGTTGAAAATACGAGTTGAAAATTACAATTTTTTCTTTTTATCTTTAAAATTTGATGATCTCATCTAATCTTATTTTATTATTTCTCCTATTATTTTATAATTTCTTTAGGAGTCCCATTTTAGACCTCAAAAATCCCCCTAATGATCATGCATTCTCTGGATCGAATTCACGGCTAGTTTGGTAGAGTGGACCATAAGATTGACATGACTCAGAAATAGTTGGGTATTCCTGAGCAAATGTCAACAACTAATCAAGCACCAAGGAACCTATGTAGATCACTATTTCAAATTATCACCTCTCTAGATAGTTTTTTGATGACTTTGTTCTTTATAGTTTTGGACAATAGTTTCTCTTGGTGTTGTATACTAGGAAAGGTCCGTAGTTAACTTCTTGATTGCCTTTTATCTTTTTTCTTACAACTAATGGTCTCCTCTCTTCAGAGAGTTTCTTTCTAGTTATGGTTAGGTTTCGTTAGTGAGAAATTGATGACTCAATGAAACTTTTAGATGTAACTAATAGAAATTCACATCATAGAAAATAGTGTGGGGGGCATCACTACCTTGGAAATAAATCACAACCTTTCATGTGTGCATACTACTAAAAATATTCTAGAATATTTATGGGAGTTAAATCCCTACTATCCTTCTAATAATTATTCATAATTGAATTAAAATTATGGAAATCCTATTCCAAAATAGACATCCCTGAGGCCATAATAATTATTATATAGATGGTAATTATTATGTTTATTGAAACTTATTAAATATTTACTATAGCTACACTAGATACTAATTTATAATGAAAAAAAAAATCAATTTTAAATATTAAGATAATCCTCGTTAAAATTTATCCTCGTTAAAATATTATACATTAAGATGGAAATCAAAGAAAAATATTTCTTTAAAATTTATAAATTATAATTAAATATTATAATTAAGATGGTTAAATCAAAGAAAAGTTTTTTTTGAAATATATTATAAACTTATAGATTAAGTACATATTTGACTTTTTTATATCATAACTTTATAGGAATTTGAACACTTTTTATTTAACCTGCTTTACAATTATTTTAATAAAAATTATTATATAATTATATTAAAAGTAATGAGATATTGTGCAATTTAATATTAGGGAATAATCTAACATTATGCGAGATAATTTGTAATATATATGGGAAAGTAATGTATTAAGGGTATAGAAATATTTTATAAAATATATATTTATAAAAACAAATTAATTTAATAATATTTAATAAATTTGATTTTTTTAAGTTTATGATAAATTTAGATTAATTTTAATGTTAATATTAGTATATTTTAATTTTTGATTTATTAAAAAATGTATTTTTTATTGGTCAAGGAAAAGAGGCATCAATTTGTTGAGGTATAATTTTTTTAATTTTTATACATTAAAAAAATGCATATATCAAAAGGTTTGATCTTTCTAAGGTGTTTGATAAATCAAGAGTTAAGATAAACTTATATTGATTTATTTTAAGACACTTTTTCTTCTCTCTAAATCTCTTATCTATATAGATTAATTTATATAAAATAGACATTAAAATATCTGTAAAAAAAATATAATCACTTTTTCTCTCTATATATATGAAGTTGATATTAAACATTTAATTAACATATACATTACAATATTTTATTCAAAATATAAATTAAAATATAAAAATAAAAATATAAGAAGTCTTTTACTTCTATTTCTTTATCTTTATATAAAAATTAATAAAAAAATCTTGTCATAAAATTTAAATATCTTACTTATTATTATAAATTAAAAATACAAAAAAACTTATAAATTAAATTATAAATTTTCAAATACCATTAATTTGATCTCTACCTTCATTCCTTTATTTTTATATACAAATTGATAAAAAAAATATTTCAATAAATCTAAATACTTACTATATATATTATAAAAAAAAAACCTTAAGATTAAATTTACAATTTCAAGTACCATTTATTTATCCTTTATAAATTTGACATATAATCAATATTAAATGATATTATGTATAAATTTTTATATTATGCCAAGATAACTAAAAATTTTCCTCCTATTAATATTATGGTCAATATTAAAATTTATTTTATTATAAAAAATTATTTTTATGTTAAAGACTTTTTGATATAAACATCTCTATAAAATACCTCTCCACTCAATAAAATACCTCTCCACTAAATAGAATATAAATAAATATTATATATATTTCTTCAATAATTACTTTTATCCTATTCATTTTCGAGAATCTTAATTCCAAATAAAATCGAAAACGAAAATATATCTACATAGGAATAATAGAAATTTCACTCTCTCCCTAGCCAAACATATCTTCACAATGGATCCAACATTTTAATCATTCCTTAAAATGAGTTTATTCTATATGCGCTCTAAGAGATCACCTTACCTTTTTCCAATGAGTTTGTGCATCCGAAGGATGAGATCCTCTTCATCAGAAGAGAAAACGAAAGCTGCAGCTCTTTGCATTTCGATTCAAATCTGCAGTGACAATTATGATGATGATGATGATGATGGTTAACGTTCACTGAGACCAAATAATGATCTATCTTTCCTAAAGACAAATTATTTATTTTGATTTAAGATTTTATTCCTATGCTCAAAAAGCTTGGAGAGAAGCCTCCCGAGATCACTATAATTTTGGCATTGTAAAAGGCTAGGAAGGTCAGTATTGTAACAAAGGTTGTGAAATTGAGATCTAATGTGGTTGTATGCAGGACACTCTAAGAGGAAGTGGTTTTCATCCTCGATGCTCCTATTCTCACAAATATGGCAGATCCTTTCTATCCATGGCGTTTTAGGAACTACCCAGCGACCAGTTTCACTATGGAGCTCATGAGAATTCATTCTAATCTTTGCTATATTAATTTTCTTTTTTGAGCTAGTTAGAATAGAGAGATACTTTTGATCTTCAAGGGTGGGGTTGATGACCTTCTTATAATAACTTAATTTTCTTTTAGACGCTAAATCGTTCTCACACCATAATTTTTCTTTGAACTTAGAAGTAACAATATCTTTAATGTTATTTATGTTTTGCAAAGCATCATTCTCATTGATCTCCCAATAGTTTAACCAGGCCCTTGTGTCCTTATGCCATCCTCGGTTAAGCCTTAGGTGATTTTGGCTAGAATTTAAAGCTAGCTTAGGAAGTCTATGGTTGTCTATGTTATTGAGCTTGTGTTTGTACATCAGAAACCTGAGCATAGCTAGGCTCTCAATAGAAGAAAGACCCGCTTCAATAAGGAGAATAGGATATGGTGTATTGCTTTTAATTTTCAGGTTATAAGTTATAAAACGCTTCTGGATTTGCTCAATCTTCCTCCATGATTCTCTGGAGATGCTGCAGCCCCAGACTTCACAGCCATATAAGATTACAGGAGTGACTAAAGTTTCAAAGAGGAACTTCTTTTTATCCCACATTACGAGGTTTGTTGTTTTACAGTTATTTTCAAGACCAAAATAAGCTTTCCATCCCCCATTGATCCTTTTCTCAATGCTATGGTTGCAGTTGAGCTTGTGATGGATATCAATTCCTAGGTACTTGTAAGAATACACTTCCTCCAAGTTATTATTGTCATACGTAAAATTAGCGCAAGTGTCCTTCTTAGATTTGATAATCATAACTTTTGTTTTGTCTGTGTT
>APFE030894129.1:0-10856 GCA_000404065.3 Pinus taeda | reverse complement strand
AAAAGACAATGGTCTGCAACTAAGAGATCATATGAATAACCAACATACTTCCTTATCCTTGAGATGCATAGAACCAATGCCCAATTTTCCCGTAAACAACTCCCTTATAGCTTCACTCTCATATCCTTTCCCTCCATAGTCTCTCTTAGGGATGCCAAGCAATTATACTCCCATATTAATTTTTACTAATTGACTGTAGCTAACCTACATTTCTCCCAAAAGGAAGGCCAAACCTCATTTTTGGGGGCTTCAATCATTTTCCCTAGGATATTTCTTCTAAGACAGACCGTCCACCCCACTTTCCTCCTCCGAATGTTACTTATGATGGTTAATGAGATGCAATATACTCATATTGTTCTACATTCATAGGGGTGCCCATGCCACCTCTTCCATTTAATGTAATCCCCTCTATAAGGTGGCAGACACAACCACCAAGTCCACTAATCTCCTCCATTTACACCCACATTAGGGAGCCCCCATGGGCTATACTTATTAACATATTGTTACGTATTAATATTGATATGTTCTATATGTTTGGATTAATAATATAATAATGTTGGGTTCTTCTTTTTTGAAGGAATAGAAGTTGTGGAGGAAATTTTGGACAATGTTGTCGAAATTAGACCACCAGAAATGAAAGTGGTAATGGAATACTTGCTTTGGGACTTGTTCGATGGAAACAAAGGCATGAGTCGAAGAAGATGGAGCGTACTTTTATATATTCAAATATAGAGCCAAGGTAGCTAACCTATATATTGGAAATCCATGGATTAAGTGAGTGAGGGACCAAACACGAGATCAAGCGAACGTAACTATGAAAGAGGATAGAAGGCAGTGAGAAACAAGTTAGGTGATGCTACAAAGTTTAGATCCTATTTCAATCTTAGACAATGTTGTATAGTTTGGACTTTGCTGCAAAGTTTTGATTTTTTTGTAATATTTGGAATCTGAGCTATATGAGAGAAAGAGCGCTTACAGGCAGATATGAACATGTAATGACTTGTTTTGATACTTATTTTGAATTTTAATATCTCTACACAAGTCTATAATGTTTCACAAGATGTAATGGAGAGATTTTGGTGTAATTAGGCTCTGATGTTTTAATAATAAAAGTAGAATGGGGTCTTTTCTAACTGTTTATATGTTTTGCACCCCCGTTTAAAATTCTCTACATATGGTTACTTTTTGTTAAAATGAATGTATAAATGGTTGTGCAAGTTTTCTATATAGCTAAATCCAAATCACCTACACATTTTTATGGTTTCGGCTCACCTTGGGTGAGACACACCTTTGATTCAAGGGAGTGAAAATGTCAGCAAAATTCTACACTACATGAAAACCTTTTTTGGCACCCTAGGTCGAACCGTAGGTAAAACTTCAATTAAACTTTTTTACCAACAAATGATTGTGTTTCTAGGACCTTGATCTTCCTAAGGGGATTTATATCACACGACCAAGGTATATTCATCTGGATATCCAAAAATGGTGGCATGAGAGATTTGATTATTTTACTTTGCAGTAGGAAGAATTGAGACAATAGGATCTAAATTGGGTCAAAGGATAGGTTTTGTACACTGAACCTCCTTGTGACCAATACGAGATATTTTTGGGAAAGTTCCCCGAGGAGTTAGAAAATTGATTGAATCGAATTCACCATAAATGAAGTGGTTCGGTACAACCAAGGTTGTGCAAAACTTGGACTACAACTGATCTAGTTGACTTCATCGTTTGAATAAATATCTAACAAGAGTTGTTGAATTTTGGATTAACGTGAATATTGAAAGCTATATCATTGAATTTGGGATTGATAAGAAACAATTGTTCTCTTGTGTAGAAGCCATATTCAAATTTGGGTTATGAGGACAGTTGCTAAAAGATATTCCTCCCCGTATTAAAATATTTTTGGTTGAAGACGACTTGTTGGTGTTTCCACAAGATCAAATGGAAGCTTAAAATTTTAGTACTAGGGGAATGGATTATAGGAGAGGAATGTCATGCATATGCGGGAGAATGAGGAAATTATTATAATATATCAAGAAGAGTGATGGAAGGTGAGATACTTCAAATCATTGCAATGGGAAAGAATAGTTGACGAGTGGCAAGAAAGGAAGTTGTGGGAAGTTAGGGTTAGAAAAAGGGAGTTGCAATGCATAGGGGATATTGTAAAATTTTTGGTGGTGCAAAATAAGGAAATGGAGACTCTGTAGTGGCAGAATGGAAGTGAGGGAGAAGGTTCTCTTTTCTGGAAAAAGAGGAGCTTCCAGTGGTTGTGAAGTGGAGTGTTTAGAAGTGGTTACTCGAGTATGTGAGGAATCAAAAGGATGTCAGACACATGAGCCAACATTTCTGCCGATTATGTTATCAGATGAACAAAAACCATTAGATGATGATCTACATTTTGCAATAAGGTGGATTTTATTTGAGGATGATTCAGTACTAGAATATAGAACCCTGTAACATGGTAGAACAACTCCTCTCCCTAACCTTCCCTTGGTGCCATATCAAAGTCCTGATCTTCTCTTTCTAAAGGTATACAATTTTATTAATGTTTAGTTATTCCATAAGGGTAAAGGTAGTTTTATTGGTGTTAGTCAAGCAAGTTCAGCTTGTTGTTCTCAACTAGGTTCCCAAGGATTCATACTTTTTTCTTCAAAATAGTCAAATATGGCCAAAATTGTAGCTGAATCACTTACTAGATACCCAAAGTTCGTAGGAAGGGGGTTGAAGATGTTGAAAAACACTGGTATTTATGTGAAGTTGTTTGGAGAGCTTTTCAGACACTTGACGCTACTAAGATTATTTAATTTCAAACTATGCTATGGGATAGAGCATTTAGATGGTTTATAAAATGGATCGATGCTAACCCCAATGCTAGTATAGATTTGGTTAAAAATGAATATATTCAAGAATTTAAGTTATGTCGCCAAATCAACAAGGATTGGCGAAATTATTAAATATTCACCAATGGGAGGGGAAATCTACTTAACAATGTAACAACATTTTAAAGGTGCTAAAGGTGCTATCAACAAATTTTGTTATCCCATTGATTCACATCATCAAAGAGATTTATTCATTAAGGCCCTATTACCAATGACTCACATTCTATTGTCTTAGTAGAAGATTGATACACTTCATGATTCCTTGGAACAAGCGATGCAGATAGAGGCTATGGCCTGTTATCCAAAAAACTGTAGAATCTTTATTTATTCAACAGATCCTGCTATTATGGGCCTTCATAATAATATTGCTACCTTGATAGAAAAACTAAAATATCTTGCACCTTTATAGTCCGTGAGACCTCATATTTTGTGTACACACTGTCATGCTGAAGGACATCATGTTACAAAGTGCTAGCGAATGAGGGGGTTGGGACTATCTAGTGCTCCTATGGGACCTCCTCCATCAGAATCCCCTAGAATTATGAAAATCTTCTATGCTCTTCCTTTTTTAGGTCATATGCAATTCCAGCCATTTCCAAATCCTCAAGGTATGTCTTTGAATGATTATTATGATATATTTCAATGTTTTTGTCATTTACCTCATCTATGTCCTATTCTACAAAGTACTCCAATTTTCCTAATAACTTGTTCTATGAGTTTTTTGGATCACCTAATCATCATATGAATCAATGTTGGTCCTTAGATACTCTAGCTGACCACCTTGATCATTCAGCCTTTCATATTAATAAGACTCCTCGAAGATGAGCAGGGGGAGCTCCAAGAGGGGGAAGATCAGGCGAAAGAGGCTAACTAGGTGTTATGACTATGATAAGGAAGGACATGTTGTAAGAGAATTCACTATGCCACGAATACCTTGGTGTTCATACTATTGAGTGAATACCCATGCAACTGAAGATTGTCCTGAACTTATTGCTCGGTGGGAGGAATGAAACCAGGCTAAACAAGCTAATTCATTTTGTGAAGAACCTCACGATCCTAGTCCTACAATTCAACCCAATATCAATGTTGTCACAAGGGGAGGGAAGAAGAATGGCGCTGATATTGGGACTCTTGATCAGCCATCCATTATAGGACTTACATCTCCAATGAAGTCTTATCATCTAAATCAACACAAGGAGTACTATAGGGATGTAGTTGAACTTTTCCAATTATTGATTTCTTCATAAGGATATCACAATGAACAACATGAGAAAGTAAAGGTACATGAGCAGAAGCATTTTCTAGAACCTTTCCAACCAATAATGAATTGGCTTAAGTTATTTCTACAAATTATGAATGATGGAAAACTCACAGGTCAGTTGTGGAAAAAGTTAAAAACTATTGTTAAGGATGATGTTTCTTCTGAAGAACCAATGTTTACAAATTTAACTGAGGAACATTCCAAGTGGGTACGATGGAACAAGAAGAGAACCAGAAGGGATTTCTAGGTAGAGGCTCAGATTGAAGGGTTTAAAATTAAGGATTTCATGTTGGATTTGGGGTTGGATGTCAATATTCTGCAGAGGAAAACTTGGAAATCCCTTAGAAAACCCAAGTTATTATTTCCCTTTATTCAGTTGCAAATGGAAAATAAATATTGTATTCTTCTTGTTGGCAGATTACAGGATGTTGAAGTTGATATTGTTGGTATTAAAACTTTTGTAGATTTTGAAGTTATTGATATAATTGGAGATAAATATTAATATCCAACTTCATTGGGCATTGACTGGGCTTTGAAGAGTTATGTAGTCATTGATATCAAGTGGGAAATCGTGACTCTTGAAGTAGATGGCATGAGGGTCATACAATCTCTTGCTCCTTATCAGGGCTCAAGATTTACTGAACCTATGGATGAGGTTTAGTCACCTGATTTATTGGATTGACTATATCAACTCACTACTGGGAGGCACGAAGATTATATTAAACCAACAATAGATGGATCTATTATTTGGTGGAGTATTGAAAGTATTGAAGTTGGATTTAAGGCTATGATGGAATATTGGAAAAAAGGAACTCATGAAATTCATTCTCGACATTGTGTTGTTGTTTGATGTGTCTGCTAGATTAGTACTGAGCTATGCGAGTATCCTATTTATAACGGTACTAATTATGTAGTAAATTTATTAAAGAAATTGACTCTTTCATAGAAAAAATTCAAAATATTCCTTTAATGAGTGTTGTTTTGCAAGAAACTCGCGCAAGTTGGTGGGCGGCCCATCCGGATCAACTTCAAGATTGGAGCACCATTAATGTTGTTCTTTTGTATCAGTTTATTCCTCCAAATGAGATTTGCAGTAGAATCCTTGCTTATGATGGTCGTACTTTCTCGCAAGAGCATGTTGAGCATTGTTGTTCTATATGGTAGGTTCATGCCCTAGAAACTTAAATGTGGACACATCTATTTATCCATTCATTGGGAAATATTCCACAAGCTTGGTATTTGCAGGAGGAGTTAAGATGCCAAACAACAAATTGGGAGGTGTTGTCTACCCAATTCTCTAGAGACTTTTCCTTCTCTGATGTTGATAGTAAGATAGTGCAAGACCTTAGAGATATCATAGGGATATTTTTTCAGTTGGGGATGCTTTATCGAAATGCAACAGGTATGGAAACTTTGCGCACCAGTATGACTCAGGGTTTCATGAAGCTATGCTTTGTAGCAAAGATAGTAAAGATCCAAATGATGACCTCGATGAGTTGAGACATTTTTCTTCTAAAGTTTTTCTAGGGAATGGAAAATAAAATAGGATCCTATAGATGATGCTCCACATCTTGCAACCTCTTAAGTTGAAGATGATGAATATTGAGATAGAAGATAAACCAAAGCTTTCTTTTGTTGGGGACTATTGGGATGATCAAAGCACTCAGGAAATTTTTTATCTACTCAAAGAATATGAAGATTTATTTCCCTATTCTATTTCATAATTAAAGGGAATTAAAGGAGATTTGGGAGAGATGAAAATAACATTGAAGCCAGATACGAAGCCAGTTGAACATCGACCTTACAAATTGAATCTGCAAGTTAAGGAGAAAGTAATGAAGGAAATTGACAAAGTGCTAGTTGTTGGCCGTATATTATTGGTTGATGAAGTTGAATGGATAAGCCCCATTGTCATCCAAGATAAGAAAGATTCAGGAAAAATTCGAGTGTGTGTTCACTATCGTAGTCTCAATAATGAATGTGTGTATGACCCATTTCCAATTGCTTTTAGCAATGAAGTCTTCGATAATGTTGGGGGTAATGAAGCCCATTCTCTTACTGATGGTTTCTTGGGGTATCACCATGTTCACATTGCAAAAGAGGATAAGAAGACCACTTTAACTACTGAATGGGGATCCTATGCTTATAATTTTATGCCCTTTGTGTTGAAGAATTCCCGAGTTGTTTTCTAGTGCATTGTTATTGATTCTTTCCATGCATATTTATATAAGTTTATTGAAGTCTACATGGATGATTGGATTGTTTATAGTTTTCTCAAGCATCATCCTAGATTGATGAGGGTCATGTTTGATAGGTGTAGACAACTTCAAATATCTTTGAACTTGGAAAAATGCAATTTTGTTGTGCTTTTTGGAACATTGTTGGGGAATATCATTTGCAATGAGGGAGTTTGTGGGATATTCCCAAGGTCATGGTAATAATGAATATGACACTACCCACTTACGTCTAAAATTTTCATTCCAGTTTGGGACATACTAATTGTTATCAAAGGTTTAAAAAAATATGCTTCAATTACAACTCCACTTGCAAAGCTTCTTAACAAATTTGAACGCTTCATGTGGTCTAGTGAATGTGATGTTGCGTTTGATACATTGGAGGATAATCTTACTAGTGCACCCATTCTTAGATACCCTGACTGGAACAAACAATTCCATGTCCATGTTGATGCACCTGGAAAATCATTGGGAGCTATAATAATACAACGAGGTGAAGGAAACATGGATCATCCTGTCTATTTTACAAGTAGAGAACATTCCAATGCGGAGAAGAATTATACTACTAGAGAATGGGAATCTTTATCTATGGTATATTCTCTCCACAATTTCTAACATTATTTGATGAGAGGTCCCTTCAATTTTGTCACAGACCACCCAATGCAGAAATATTTAGTTAATAAGCATGTGCTTGAAGGAATAATTTGTCAATGGTTATTTTTATTACAGGAGTTTACTTTTAAAGTGATTGTTAAGTGGGGAAGATCCAATGTGGGGCCAGACCATTTGTCTAGGTTAGAGTTAGGAGAATCAGGGGGATCATATGATGATCAGTTGTCAAATGCTCATTTGTTTCATGTTGAATTTGTCCCTAATTACTTAGAATATTTTTCCCTTTTCTTGGTACAGGTCAATGTCCTCCTGATTATACTATGGTGCAGAAGAAGCAATTGGTGGTTAGATCAATATGTTATAAACTTATTGCAGGAAAACTATATAAAATGGGTGTCGGTCAATTTTTATGCCATTGTATCCTTGATCATGAATGCAAAGGTGCATTATGGAAATGTCACAATGGGGTTGCAAGAGTTCATCTTGGAGGGAAAGCTACTACTTAGAAAGTTCTGCAAGTTGGCCTTTGGTGGCCGACTCTCTTTAAGGATGCAAAAGAATACGCAAAGAGTTGCGATGTCTTTCAATGGGTTGGCCAAACATTGCATTTCGATGAAATACCTTTATATCTTGTACCAAATTTTGTTGTTTTTAATAAATGGGCAGTTGATTTCATTGGGCCTATTCATCCTCTTGCTCGTCATTTGAATGCTCAACATATAATTACCATGGTGGATTCTTTGACTCGTTGGGTAGAATTTTCTGCAGTTAAAGATTGCACTAATGATATGGATGCTTTGTTTATCTTTTAAAAAAATATTACCATGTTTGGTTGTCCATGAGGTCTTAAAAGTCATTCAAAATCCTATTTCGTAAATGAAACTGTCCAGGCTCTACTACAAATTTTCATGACGAACACCATAAGGGAACTCCTTATCATCCAGAAGCCAATGGGACTATGAAAGATTTTAATAAAATTTTAGAGAAAGGACTTATTAATTTTTTCTCTACAAACAAAGATGATTATGGTGAGTGAGTTCCTGCTACTTTGTGGGCCTACTGAACTACAGTCAAGCGGTTTCAGAAGTACATTCCTTTTGAACTGGTTTACGGGAAAGAATTTGTTATTCCTGTTGAGTTTATTATTCCTAATATTTTCATTTCTCATGAAAATGGAATTTCTTAAGATGAGCCCATTCTTGAATGAGTGCATGAATTATCGTAGCTAGATGAGTCCTGATTTCTTGCTTATTTTCATCAAGTTATTGCGAATGAGTGCCATTTTCGCGGGTGTCACTCCCTCTAATCATTCAGTACTCTCGTTAGGCCTGGTTCAATATATCTCATATTTCTTGTTATCTTCTAATGGTTTTGTAGTGAATGAGAAGTTTCCAACTCTTTTGCAACCACCAATTTCCCTAGTTTCATCTCCAAAAGAAAGATTCGTAGGAAGAAAGGTTAGTATTCTTTGTCAGTGGCCCTTCTCTTCTTATAGGAAAGGTAGAGGTTTAGTCATTTATTTTAGAAAGAGGAAAACATACATCTTGTATAAATGGCCCTACCTATTTATCTTATAGGGTTTAAACAATTCAAACTTAAATGATCTTAGTCTAAATTTAAAATTGAACAGAGAGATGTCACCACCTACCCAATTATGGGATCCATAGCATTGATAGAAGCATAACATTAGCATAAGGTCTTCACCATTCCCTTACTCTCGGTCCTTTACATAGTTATACATATCCCTAGCCCCTTGTTTATTGAGATCCACATTATGCATACTTGAGTAATCCATAAATCGCCAAAGAGGCAAATGTTTGGGAGCTAGATCATGATGCTTATGATTGTCTGAGTCTTTAGAGAGTCAGATTCTCCAGATTGATCGAGCAATTACGACCCCGAAGTTACTGATTCCAGTGCCTCTAGGGGAGCAACACCTATACTATAGAGAGAGCCTATATAGAGGTAATTTATTTCAGTAAATTCTTGGATTTGAAGTAAAGGTTGAAGAACTTGAACCAGAATGAGGAATTTAAATTCCATTTTTTTTTAAAATTAAAATATCTATCTATTTTGTCTTGGATTTATGGTATTGGACTCACTTAATGATCTATAACATGCTTTTTAAGATTTAACCTGAAACGAGTGACCTATTTTTTGTTTTTTCCCTGAAATCTTTGTCCATGTATATCTGATTCGTTATATGTCTATGATATAATATTCTTTGGCCTTAGTGGGCTCTCCATGGATCTTTATCCCTACTAAGTTTTCTATTTTTGTATTATGAATGAAAAGAAAAAGCTAGTATAGGTTTATACTACTATAATAATAAAAAACACTTAAGCTTATTAGGGGAATTGTTGTACACGTGTGCCATTAGACTGTGGCATTCTTTATCCACTTGGGCCAAGGCTCAATTGACTATAAACTTGTTGCATAATTTGTTTATTTCATCTACTATGGAGAAGATGTTAGACCCAATCATCACTTTCACATATCTAGAAAATGAAAATTAGTTTCATTGGTGAAGTGGTGTATTTATTTAATTTGACGTAGTATGGTGAATCATCATGACTCACAGTTCAACAATCTTCTTAAGCAATATATTATGGAGGGTGTAGACTACACAGGAAGGTGGTAAGCTACAGTACCCTGCATATACCAAAAAGAAAATCCTAGAAAGCACATTGTAAAAGGAATACAAAAGCATCAATGAAACCCCATATTAAAAGCTAATATTGATAAGTATGTTAAAAAGAAAATATTAAAGAGTAATAATTATGTGAATTTATGTTTTACAAAAAAGATTAAGTAAAATTATGCCAAAAGACATGTTTATCTTGGAATAGGGTTTCTATAATTCTAATTTAATTAGTACTCATTACTATGTAGATGGCCCAGATTTAACCTCCACATTATTCTTTTTGTTCTTTTAATTAAATTGTTTAACTTAAAAAAATATCATATCAACAAGTGTCATATGCACTCACTTATGATTTTTTGGACATATGGTATTAATAAGGTATGGTTTTGTAACAAAATTATATTTACATGTTAATAAATTTCCATGGTAAAGTGGGTGTAAATTTCAATTATTACGAACCTTATTCTATATTATAGAAAGGAAGGAAAAAATAAATGTAACTACGTTCTGAGAAATATGTGTGTATTTATTTTCATTAAAAAATTATTATCAATTAACGTATTTTTTCCAAATATTTTATTTATAAATTATATAAACTATTATTTTTTCCATATTGCTAACTAGAAAATATATTTAAATGTAGAAGTTTTAATTAAAATGAAATACTTACTTGAAAAACTTAACTTTTCAAAAATGACCATAAGCAAAAAAGAAAAAAAAACACATTAACATTATTTATCCTCTAAAAATGTGAAGGATACTATACTAGCGTAAAAAAATTAAGTTAAAAACCAATATTGATAAGTACCTTAAAAATGATGCTAATGAGAATATTTGAGTCAATTTATGTTTTAAAAAATAGAATAATTATAATTATCTCAATGGATATGTTTATTTTGGAATGGGGTTTTTAGAATTCTAATTTAATTATGAGTAATTATGAAGTGCATAACATTTTAAAATATTCATATTAGCCTACAGAAATGAAAGGTTGATATTTTCCTATGTTCTTTTAACTAAATTAATTAACTAAAAAACATCATATCAACAAATGCCATATAAAGTGAGTTATGATTTTTGGGCATATAGCATTAAAAGCCATGATATTGTAACAAAATCTATATACATATTGAGAACTCCCATGGTAAAATTAAAATAAATCTTCATAGTTAAGAATTTTACTTCATATTTTTAAAATATATATAAATATAAATGATTCACTTATA
>APFE030894128.1:295189-315158 GCA_000404065.3 Pinus taeda | reverse complement strand
TTGTCTTCTCTTTCTACTTGTTCTTAAACTTCTTGGGTCTCATTTCTGGAAGAAGTTTCTAGCAATGATCTTCATCACAGCCCTCTTTGGAACAATGTTTACATGTGATATTTTATTTCTCCATATTGATGGTAGCATTATTCTTTCCTTTTCCTTTTAACTTACCATTTCCTTTTTCTCTAGACTCAATGGAAGTCTCACTAGTTTCTTCAGAAACATTTTTCCCTCTTTCCTCTAAATGAGTTGCTTGAACACAAACTTCATCTAGTTTTGTAGGGTTAAACATTATAATGGTATGTATCAAATAACTATGAAATCCCCCAATTTATTTTAGAAAAGTATCTTGTGAGGAAAAATCTATACCCAAAATCAAAGTTCTTTTCCTAAATTCTTGAGTATAAGATTGCATATCTTTCCCTTTAGCTAGCCTAAATTTATGCCATTCCATAATAGTTTTTTGCATTTATGCTAATGGATAAAATTTCCTTCTTATTGCAACAACAAAATAACTCCAAGAGGATAAAACCTTACCATTTTTCGTCATGTCCTCTTTAGATTTTGCTTCTCACCAAATTAGTGTTGCACCTTCCAATCTAATAGAGGAAAGATGAATCTTGGTTTCATCATCTTTGATTGTTTGTATCTCGTAATACACTTCAATATGACGAATACAATTATTTAATATTTCTGCATTTGCCTCTCCGTTGTGCATAGGCAATTCAAACTTAATGTCAAGCTTAAGCAAAGGAGTTTTACCATGACCCTCTAGGGAATTGGGATGTGTTTGTGAAAGGGTGGAAGAAGTTCAAGATGAGTATGAAGATGAATATGAGGATGGAGGTGAGGGCAGTGGTTTGTCACCATTTCCTCCATTCCATTTTGGAGGTTTGTATCCTTTTCCTCCATGAGATTTTGATCTCTCTCCATACAGTCTATAATTCCTCTCCTCATACAGAACCTTAACCATCTCTGGCATATCAAAGAATTCTTTTCTGAAAGTCTTCTCATATTCAAATATCTCTTCAGGACCTTCTTCATGTACCATGACTATTGAAGCCCGAGGTGTGTTTGTTCTTGTTGAAACAATTTGGGATCTTGGCTCCACAAGTTCTCCTTCTCCTATTTTGAGCTTCAATCTTGTAAGCATAATAAAAACACTTCCAAATAAATCAAATCTTCACAATAATTTGGGCTCTGATATGAAAAATGATTTTATAAACTAGAATATTTTTTAGACAATTTTGCAAGTGTAAATTATATTTGTTTTGGGTAAAGGATCAATTTACTAAAGACATACAGATGATTTTTATCTTAGTTTTGCAGAAAATAAGGAATACATCAGTACCATAACAATATACACAAAACAACAAATGATAGAGTTCACCTCTCCTGCGCTACATTTCCTAGTCCAGCTTCTAATCTTGGGCCTCTTCCATTATGCTAAAAAAATATTTGTTTACTTCAAGTTACAATGCTTAGAATTATAAAACGATGTCTCCAATGGCTCCATAATAGTAAAATACCCCCATTTTGGTTCTTTCCGAACCTCATTTGGTGAAAAACTAAGAAAGTTATGCTTCTTTCTTCATTTTCCCAAATTCTCCATCTAGCCATCCTCCAATTTGGCACCAACCTGGCTTAAGTTCCCAAAACGTGGAAATGGTGTGAAAAATTGACCGACATTCCCACTCAGTGGGTGATTTTTTAGGACTGTTAAGGGTGCCATTAAGCTTCCAATCCCAAAATTATTGGTCGTATGGCAGCCATATGACTGCAAAAAGTGCTGAAATTTGGGGGCTTTGTCTAGCCTCTGTCTCCACACACACCCCTTGATCTAAAATGTTGGAAAAAATTGTTAATGTTATGCAAGCTCCCTCATTAGTATTAAAAATGTGTTTAGGATCGTCTCAAATTAACCAAAATGTGAGGAATTATGTGTCAAGTGTTATGTTCCTTTTATGAGAAATTTATGAGGTTAATTAGCTGTTTGAAACACATATAGAACAAGTAAATTGTAGAGAAATAAAACACAGGAAACTCATAACACAATTATGATAAAGGAGTTCACACCTCTTGGGCTACATCTCGTTGGACCTGCTTCAATGTCTAGGCCCTCTTTGGATTAATGGTCAATTCTCTAATTACATGCACTTGCAGTGCTCCAATCTCTTTTCAACCTACTCCATTAAATTCAGAAGACCCAAAACCCCAAAAATGACTATCCAAGGTCTACAATTGGACTTCAGCTGATCTAACCTTGACCTCCTCTCTTGGTGGCCCTTGGCTTCATTAAGCTTCAACGTAGAAAAATCACATACACAAGTGCCTTTCTACCTCTGCAACCTATTCCATTATGTTCAGAGCATCCAAATCATCTAGGAATGACTCTTTCTGAGCCACAATTGGTTGAAAAATGCCAAAGGTATGGCCTCTTCAGTTTTCCCAAGGAAAACACCACCAAATCTTGGGAAACTCCAGTTAACCTCGCCAAATTTGGAGTTAGAGTCGAATTTATCGGTCTCGCAAAACTTCCATAAGTTAATCCTGCTTAATTAATGGATAAACACAGTTTAATTAGTATAATCTACAATTAGTGCATTAAGAGCGCAGTTAGTGCTAATCGCTGGTCTCTGGTTTTGTGGTGGTGGTCACATATGGAGGGGGCTAGCCCATAGGGCTGGTCCTCTCCTCCCCCAACCAACAATGGCTACCACATTAAATATATATTACACTCATAGTTGGTTAAGACCTATGGTGGTGGTATGGCAGTAGATCATTGCGTTTGTTCGGGCGAGGTCGTAGGTTCAACTCCACCAACCTGCAAACAAAAATTTTCACTGCGCGCCGATTTTCCAGGCCTTTGGGGATGGACACATGGCAACCTCTGGGATTGCACATGTCTCCTTCTCATTGGTCCAGCCATTGGGGATTGACATGTGGTGACCTCTGGGCTTGCCACATGTCTCCTTCTCATTGGTGCTCCCCTGTCCAGTAAAATAAAGCAAACTCACCAAACTGTCGACCACTCAGAAAGTGCCACTTGGCATGACCTCACTGTCGTTGACCAAACTTTGACTTGCATAGTCACCTTCCACGTCAGTAATACAGACTGTTGAATGGCAGTGACTGTATTTTTTTTCTTTCAAAATTCTTCTGTTTGGAAAAGCAGATAGAACACGATATCGTCCTCACAAGAGCTCTGTTTTGAGTGAAATGAGTTTCATTTGGATTCTATCGCTAAGATGAACACATTTTTTCAGGTTTTGAGTGATTTTGAGCATTTTGATTTTTTGAGCAAATTTTTGCCCCTAATCCAAATTTCGATCACTCCTTCCCACTGACAAGCTTTTGGACCCAAAAAAGCTGGTTATCTGATGAGAATTGAATACTCTTCTCTTTCCCAAGTTCTATCAATTGATTCTACCTAGAAAAATCTCCATGACAGCCATTTGGGTTCACTGACATGCCTTGCCTTGCAAATGGCTTGGCACTTCAACCAATGTTCTCCTTTTGTTGCTGACCCAATCCAACACTTGCTGGATGGTTGCTGATTAAACACCCTGTTGTACCAAAGTGATCACTCAATGCTTGGAAATCTGATTGATGGCCTTCCGACTGAGACTCATGTTCCTGCTTTGCAACACATGCATTCGATGCAAGCTTCTTCTTCGAAACCAATTTTCCAAGTTAAGCCCATTTGAGTGAGCTATAGAAATGAGTTCCAATATCAGTAACAACAAGAAAATAAATGATCATTCTTTTACCTCTATGGTTCCAAATTCCACATCTAAAAGAATGCATTTTCCATCTCTTTCACTTCTTGGCGTCAACACATCAAATCACATTGTAAACCATTTGATATTTTACAAGGCCTGCAAATTTTTTTGGCATTTTTTTCCACTTTTGCTTCATGATTCCATCATCCTCTAGTATTAACATGTTGTTCATGTCATGATTTGAGAATGAAGGCTAATCATGAGCCTCTTTCTCAAGTGTGGACCTTCCAAAATCCTGCGACATCTTGTCACAGGAAACACCATTAACCTTGAAAAAAACTCATGCAAGAATATAACTTGATGACCTCTTCCTTTTGCTTCCTCAAAGAAAGAAATGTCACATCATGTGAACATCGCCATGCACTCTTACATCTTGGTGTATAAACCATCGGCTAAACAAAAGTCAACAAAACATGCTTCTTCAAACAACTGACTTTGAAGTCAAGCAAAAGCATATACAACAACTTGATGATTTACAACAAGAATTCCACGTTCTCGTGAAACAATTTGTCACATCTCCCTTTCATCTTTGGAGACAAAATCAACTCTTCCAAGTCGATATAACATACATGTAACAATCAATCGACCACACAAGCTGACACTCATGCATGTGCAAATGATCAACATTCTCAAGTTGACAACATACATGTTAACAAAGCAATCAACCGACACAAGTCAATCACTAATGCATCTTCAAGCACAATGAAACTATTAAAAATTCCACTATTCACACACACAAACTCTCATGCATGTATAACAATTCTCAACTCTCTCACAAGTAAAATCACAATTACAAGAATCCCATTGGTATGTACGAGTGCTTAAAGAGCTAAAATCACCAAATTTGCTGCAATAAAGTGAGTCAACATACTCCACTTTCAAACACCTTCCTGGCACAAACATGCAAGTTCAAGAATGCAACATGCATGCCAATTTGTATTTAAAAATTGCCATATTTGTTGCATCTAAGTGAGTCAACATAACTCTACTTTTCCAACATCTTGCTTCATGCAATATGCATCATACTTTCAAGAGAAAATAAATGCATCCAAATAACAAGGAAATGCATCAATAAGGTAAGATTTGCATCAATTATCCAAAGAAATTCAAGGCCTTAATTGGTTAAGAAATCTAACCATCTCTTTACAAACCATTTCAATGGCGCTTCTTTCAGCTGAACTTCATCATGTGTATCATCCTGACCCACATCAATTATGGAATCCTCTTTTCCTTTCTTGCCAAAATTTCTCTCCACCTTCTTTAAATGTGGTGGATGATTGTTGGATGCAAAGTCCAACACTTGTATACAAGATGACCCTGCTTATGGCATTGAGTGCAAAATTATTGCATCTTAGTTTCAATATTATCCAATGGACCTTTGGCTTTCTTTCTCTTTTGTTTTGAAAGTTTCTTGTGCATGGCTATCCTCTTCCAACACCTAGAAACAATAAGGTTATTCAAACCAAAAAATAACATGTAAATTTTCTCCAAAAATTATGTGAAGATTTACCATGTTTATCATAATCAAAAGAAACTTGATTAAAGGCAGATTTATACCTTGCACATTCACCTTTTTCTTCTACTTGAGGAGGTGAATTTGATGAGGTAGTGGCTCTCTTCAGAATACCAACAATGGTTTTAATGACATTAGAGCTTTCAACATCCTCTTGTTTGTCATTTCCACTAATTTCATGCTTATGAGAATCTTCTTTCAAAGTGGGTATAAAAATTTTGCATTCCTCATGAACACAAACTTCACAAGCTTGAGGTAATGAACATGTAATGAAAGTCCTTCTTGGAATACCTTCATGTGCCTCCTTGGCTTTGGAGCATTCTCCATCATGTTGTCCATGACCAAGACCCAAATACCTAGACCTTTCCTCAACAAAATTGGCTCAACTATGCCTTGTGCATGTTTGTCTAACCCTTTACCTTCATAGCCCATGTTCATCAATAATTTGGACCCTATTCCTCTAGTGTGCCTTTCAAAAGCACCAATTCATTTTGAGAGGAAATTCAAGATAAACTTGAATTTCATACCTCATTTTCATGCACATACTTGGCTATGGTTTCCTTGGCATCACGGAGTTGAATTTCCATCTCATGCATATTTTCAAGAAGCTCTTTCTTCTCCTCCTTCATGGCCATCAAATTCTCTTGAAGTATAGTGTTCTCCTTCATATCTTCATACAACACTTGCACTATATCTCTCATGATGATAAGCTCTTGCAACATCTCTAAATCAAAGAGTTTTGCTAAGGAAGATGGATTAAAAACATCACTTGTTGAAGCGTCCATCACACTTGTAATGCATCAAAAAGCTTCACAAGTTTTGAAAAGATATTATACACATAAACTTGCACACAGTTAATTTTTCCTTGCACAAATACAAAACCAATAGCTAATTTTCTAGCTAACCTTGGAAAACCATCTCAGGGTTAAAATGAGCTAACAGTGCTTTGGTACCAACTTGATCTAAAATGTTGGGCAAACTTGTTAATGCTATGCAAGCTCCCTCATTAGTATTAAAAATGTGTTTAGGATCGTCTCAAATTAACCAAAATGTAGGGAACTATGTGTCAAGTGTTATGTGAATTTTATGAGCACTTTATGAGGTTAATTAGTTGTTTAAAACACATATACAACAAGTAAATTGTAGAGAAATAAAACACAACAAAATCATAACACAAAGTTGATAAAGGAGTTCCCCTCCTAGGCTAAATCTCCTTGGACCTGCTTCAATGGCTAGGCCCTCTTTGGATTAATGGTCAATTCTTTGATTACATGTGACTGCAGTGCTCCAATGGCTTTTCAACCTGTTCCATTGGAATCAAAAGATCCAAAAACCACAAAAATTACTATCCAAGCTCTGCAATTGGACTTCAGCTGATCTAGGCTTGACCTCCTCTCCTGGTGGCCCTAAGCTTCCTTAAAATTTAGCGTAGTAACATCCCATACATAAGTGCCTTTCTTCCTCTGCAACCTGTTCCATTATGTTCAGAGCATCCAAATCGTCTAGGAATGACTCCTTCTGAGCCAAAATTGGTTGAAAAATGCTAAAGTTATGGCCTCTTTAGTTTTTACTAGGAAAACTCCACCAAATATGGAGAAACTCAAGTTAACCCCACCAAATTTGGAGTTAGCGTTGAATTTATCGGTCCCGCCAAACTTTTGCCAAGTTAATCTCACTTAAATAATGTATAAACACAGTTTAATTAGCATAATCTGTAGTTAGCGCATTAAGCACGTAGTTAGTGCTAACCGTTGGCCTCCGGTTTTGTAGTGGTGGTCACATGTGGAGAGTGTTGGCCTGCGAGGCTGGTCCTCTCCTCCCCCAACTGCCAATAGCTACCACATTAAATACATATTGCACCCATAGTTGGTTAAGACCTACAGTGGTGGTATCATGATAGATCATTGCACTTATTCAGGTGAGGTCGCAGGTTCGACTCCGCCAACCTGCAAACAAAATTTTGCACTACGTGTCGATTCTACTAGGAATTTGGGGAGGGACACGTGGTGACCTTCGGGCTTGCCACATGTCTCCTTCTCATTGGTCCTCACCTGTCCAGTAAAATAAAGCCAACTGACCAACTTGTCGACCAATTAGAAAGCAGCATTTGGCGTGACCTCACTAGTCGTTCATCAAACTTTGACCTGCACAGTCACCTGCCACATCAGCGATACAAACTGCTGATTGGGTGGTGACTATACTTTTTTTCCTTCAAAATTATTCTATTTAGCAAATAAGACAAAACGCGATATCTTCTGCATACGAGCTTCATTTTGAGTGAAACGAGTTGCATTGGGAGCGTATCACCGAGACGGATGCAATCATTCAGGTTTTGAGTGATTCTTAGCACTTTGATTTTTTGAGCAATTTTTTTCTCGTAATCAAGATTTTGGTCACCCCTAGTCTCATGGTGCATGTGATGACCGTGGGATAGACCCTAGGGGTTAGCCCCACCTCCACCCGTGTTATTGGTCACATTGTGTCCCCATAGTGCTTTGGGTTGGCCCTCGTCTCTTTTGCGATCCTGATTATGACTGTGGGCATACAACTTTGCAACGGGCCATTAGGACTAGGCTAGGCCCTAGCCCTTGTCCCCCTACTTGCAGCCCTATGGTGGGGGGGTGGCCAGAGGCTAGGAATTAGCCTGACCCCTCCCTCATATGCACATTGATGCAACTTTAAATAGAACCATTCAACATTATTGAAATAAGGAACACGGTGGCACAGTGGTGTTGGCCTTGGTTAATATGTGTGATGTCTCAGCTTCGAACACCATAGAGGCTCATCTTGACCATACAAAATTTTTCATGGCCAAGAGGAGGCCACGTGGTAGCCACCGGTTGGCTCACATGGCTCTCCCTCATTGGGGCACTTCACAAACCCTCAACCAATAGAAATTCACCAAATGCAACCAACCATGCTACACTAGGTGTCCACCATACATTGGACGATGGAGGACCAGTCAACCTACCAAGTCATGGCCCAGTCAGCATACGGACTGCTGAATGGGCATCCATGCAACCCAAATTTCAATGTTTTAGTTGTTTCTTGAAATGAACAAAACGTTATGCTCAGAGCATTCAATGCCGAATTTGAGTGAAACAAGTTGCATTTGATTTCAGGTCACCAAGCTCTATCCAATCATTCAAGTTTCGACCTCTCTCACACACTTCAAATTTTGAGCACTATTTTGATACAATGGATTAGTGATTTGCGAAATAGTGATAATGAAATTTATTATATAGCGGAATTATGGAATTGTTTTATCGCTTCTTGAATGTGGTATTAAAAAAATTATAAAAAATTAATATATAGTTAATATTATGACAATACAGTAATTTATGTTACATGTGGGATAAAAGATATCATAAAAAAAATCAATTGTGTAGTAGATGCTATATAATTTAAGTAAAAGATTTAGTTTAATTTTGAAGGAATGTATTAAACAATTTTTTTTTTTGGAAAATTTGAATGGAAATTAGATTCAAAATATTCAAGAGAAAATTTTAGTAGAAAATTTTCAATAAATTGTAGAAGAAATATTTGGAGGGATATACTTCAAACATAATTTTTGGAGGTAAATTTTCATTCTTTAAGCTATATATTATCATTAGGAGCGAGTGCATTTGGATTATTCAACCTATTCTATTTGAAAGTCATGGATTTTTTTGATAGTGAAGCTTCGCTTTGTGAACCATCAACATCTTCGTCACATAAAAACTCTATTCATATTGATGAATATAACAAAAAATATCTCACTATGAATAGAGAGTAAAATCTTCCACTTAGTCCGAATCCTAAGGACTATGAGAGCAGCACTGGCGAAGGTCAAATGAAGAATTTCAAATAAATAGACAGTCACATTTTCCACTTAGTCCTAATCCTATGGAATATGAGAGCAGTAGTGATGAAGGCCAGGATGAATAATTTCAGATAAATCGAGAGTCACATTTTCCACCTAGTCCTAATCCTAGGGACTATGAAAGTAGTAGTGATGAAGGGCATGATGAAGAATTTCCAGTAAATAGAGAGTCACATTTTCCACTTAGTCCTAATCCTAAGGACTATGAGAGTGGCAGTGACAAAGGGAAGAATGAAGAATTTTCGGTGAATAGAGAGTCACATTTTCCACTTAGTCCTAATCCTAAGGACTATGAGAGAAGTATTGATGAAGGGTAGGATGAAGAATTTCTAGTAAATAAAGAGTCACATTTTCCATGTAGTCCTAATCTAATGACTATGAGAGAAAAACCGACAAAGCACAGGATGAATAATATCATGTAAATAGAGAGTTAAATTTTCCAATTAGTCCTAATTCCAAGGATTATGAGGGTAGCACTAATGAAGGGAAATATGAAGATGATGATGAATATCCTCCAAGCCAATATTTCAAAAGCATAGATGATGGTGAAAAATTTCGAGCAACTGAGAATGGTAATGAATATTTTTCAAACAATGATGGTGATGAATTTCCTAACTATGTTCAGAATGATCGTAGTGAGGATAATATTCCTCCTAATGGTGATGAAAATGTTGTTGGACATTTGATGGTTGGTTATGTATAGGTTGTTGTGTAAGTATTGGCATTGATGTCAAACAAGGGTCAACAGTATGATTGGCTGTTTGAACTATATGAAGAGAACTTTTGTAGTGACTTTCCTTATAGCAGAAGGACTCAAAGCTTATATCGGACTCTCCACATTGGAAATTAATCTGAATAAAATTTCCATCGATATGAGGAAGTCCAAAAATGGACTCCTGGTTTGAATGTTATTACCTACTGAAGGTCAGGATGTTGAGGCCTTGAGAAGGCAATAATATCGACAATCAGAGGTAGAGAAAACTTCCATATCGATGATCAAAATTAGAGGTCAACGATCAATCCATATTGGTGATCGCAATTAGAGGTCATCACTTGAATGCATTGGTGTATCGGTGATCGTAATTGGCGATCAGAGGTTAAGCGGATTTCCATATCAGTGATCGGAGGTGATCGACACATGGTTGTAGGCTAATCGGAAATCGCACATCAGATCTTTACAAGGGTGGACCATTTAAATGTTGTGATTTGAAGAACATGTTGATTGTGATGAAAACCTTCAGGAAGGGCGAAATAAAATTAACAAAAGAATTCGCAAAAAAAAAGGTTGATGGGGTCCCTTTTTTCTCTCCTCTAGAAGACACATGGAAACTTCAAGTGAACTCCGACGAAGACACATGGCAGGCTGTTCCGAACATAATGGGTGGCCTAATGGGCCATATCTAAGTGACACATGTCACCACTCAGAAAGCGCCATGTGGTAGTGTGCCATCATATCGGAGGCTGACGATTGGAGGTTTATGGCTCTTGGCACTTGGTTACAAATGAACAACGGCAATGTGCAGGGCTACGATGTGTTAAACGCATGGTCACGAGTGTTTAAGCATGTGGTCATGGAACTGAGGGCACAAAGCTTTACCATAAGAAAAGGGTCCCTGATAAAGTGCTGAAAGACTTAACGCCTTAAGGCTAAGCCCTTGAATCTATGGAGAAAAATGCGAAAAGGGGGTTAAACAAAAAGGGCCAAGGTCAATCAGAATTCGCAGTTCGCAGTTTTTGTATGTGTGTTTATGGAAAAGTTTTGATAAATCATTTTGATTGAAAAAAATTGATAAAGCACAATACAAAGGAGAAAAGGCCCCAACACAATGTTAAAGGGCTTAATACCTTAAGCCTAAGCCTTAAGTCATGGCCCTTGGTCCTATGATGGAATTATAGTAGGGAGCTAATACAAAAGGGGCTAGACATAATCGAAAGTTGGAAATCGACATTTTCACAGTGTTGCACCACTACACAGCACTGCAGTGGAAGAATGTCAATATAATGGTATAGGCATCCACTAAAGGCGTATGTGTCAAAAATTGTAGTTTTGAATGCAAAGGAGTAATGTTGGTAGTCAAAGACCTTCCAGGCACAATTGGTAGATGTAAATGAAGAATAGATATGACATGCAGAGGTACAACTAATCTCTGTGAGTGATAAATAAGCATGGGGAGTTTTTGTGAAACATGTAGGGGGACTAAAATTAAGTGCACAACATGGAGAGTCACACAGTGAGACAAAGAAGTGATCAAATCCCATTCTTATGAATTAATGTTGTGACAGAACTAATAAAGTGTGAAGCAGAAGAAGAATGGAGGTCCTTGTTAGGGGTACATGCTTGGGCAGTGTTGATGGTGATAGAGGCTACATCGAGCTTAGTGTAGCAGAGGAAAAAAACAACAAACTTCCATTGAGTTGTTGGGGGAGTTGAGCAGATGTGTGAATGTATTGAGTTTGATGTGAAAGAAGAGTGAAGCACCTGACTTGACTTGGCCTAAGAGTGCACCAGAAGTAGTGTGTGTGTAGTGTGAAGCATGGTGAAGGTAGTGCTGGTGCGAATCAATGAAGAGCCCTTGGCAGTGAAGGTAGAGTGTAGAGAAAGTGTGTTGTGAGCAACAAGACGAGGCCTGCTCTAAGAGAACATAGAAATCAAAGTGCAGAAGATGAATATGGAGACAACCATTTAGTGGCATTTTACTTTAAAATTTTATTCTTATGTTTTCAGTTTGAAAAGTGTAGCAAATAGTATAACAATGGCAAGGGTAGGTTGGTGCCTCTTGGCAAGTTTGTTCTTTCTAAACAAAGGGGGTCGGTGCCTCCTTTGAGTGGGTTCTAAAAAACCAATAGATATAATTAAGTGGATGCTTAATTTACATCATATAAAAAACAACAAATTGGTGGTTTTTTCCCTCTAGGTTTCCACATGAAAAGACCATGTCAAATGTGTGCTGCTGATGAGATTGTTATTTGAATATGTATGTCTAAAATATTGTAAGAAAAAGAAAATTAAGAGTTTCTTAAATTACTGATTCACCCCCCCTCAAAAATTCCTTATTCCAAAAATTGGCATTAGAGCCAAGGTTCCTTCTGTTAGTGCTCAAATTGAGCCTTAGGCTGAAGGAAGGCGAGATTCAAGATAACATCATACCACGTTCAGCCTCGTAGCTAGCCCTACGAGGACAGGAGAGGGCTCTCTCTGGGTCAAACTCGGCAAAGATAATCGATGGGGCTCGAGATGAATGAAATAAAAGCTAATGTTAGGCTAGATATGAAGTACAAGGGTTTGATTTGAGTTTTTTTGGGAGTTTTTGTGTTGGAATAGGGAAAGGCAAATTTGGGCTTGGGGATGAGGCACAGTTTTTGCAGAGGTCTGATTGGGGCAAGGAAGGCAATCGTCTTAATGCTCTTAAAGGGAAAGAATGGATAGATCAGACTGGTGAGGAGCTAAGGAGAGCAAGAATATTTCAAGGATTCTCCTTAAGCAGATGAAAACATGGAAAATTAAACAAATTTAAAGGCAGAGCATAGCAATCAATGGATTCTACCTTAATCACTTCATTTGTTCAATTTCAGAAGATAAGAGTAAAGAAATTGATACACATAACACTAATGAACTTACAATTACTAAGAGAAGCACACCATCAAAACACAAAGCCACATGGATCCCAAACAGTGCTGCAAAACCCTGGTCTTTCCTTAGCCAAAAATGCAGAGAAAATATGTACAATGATATGCCAAAGAAATCCTAAGTGTCCAACCCTAAAAATGACTGAGAAATTACATCATATAGACTAGCCCAACCCATTCCCATGCCTCTAGGGGTCGAGCTCATCATTCTAGGAGTTGTTTCAACCAATTGTAAACAAGGAACTAAAATCTAGGCAGTCAAAACAACTTGCCTCTATAAGGTAGGAAACTGATTCATTCATTTAATTTTCACTTTTTAGTGAATGAATCATCTAGAACAAGTAAATAAGTGCCAAAATTACATCATGTTTACCCAATTACATCAAAAGAGATCAATAATTACATCAAGAAGAAAAACTAGTCAAACTGGTCGAATTTCTGAGCTGGAAGGTGAAAAATTGGGCAAAAATCCTCTATGCGTCGCGCCAAATTCTCTATGCATTGTGCCACGTTGGAGCTGAATTTGAGGAACTTCCTGAAGTCCAAATTGAGTCCAAGATAGCTCGTTGGAAAACCCTACCTGTATAATTTCCAACCCAAGTGGAAGTTTTCAATTTGATGTCCATTTTCCCCTCCAAAACTACAATCTCCCAAGCCCGCTTCCTGTGTGTCAAAATAGGGGCAGTGAGGTCATTTTTTGAGTGTTTTTCACCTCCTGAGGACTCAAAACTTGCCCAAATTTCTTGGCCATGCACCAGTAGTCATGATGTTTCATGGAAAATCCAAAAATGCAATTTTTTTTTCATTTGGAGCTCCCTAGCAAAAGCGAGCGCCACATGGCGTGGCGCATAGGGAGGCAAAACCTCTGTTTAGTGCAAAAAATTTCAAAATGCCAAAAATTGCTCCAATTTTCTTGAAATTTAGGTTGTACCTCCTCTATCAAGTTTCATGATGGGCCAAAGAGGCTTCAGCCAATATCTAAAGACAATCATGCTCTTTTTGCCTCTTTTGCTTCTTCATTGCCTTTTTCAATTTCGCCTTTAGGCTCCGGATTCTTGCTTTGGAACTTGTGTTTCGGGCCATGTAATGATAATTCATGCATATCAACATTGTTTTTTCTTTATTAGCCGCAACTTCTCCAAGTTAATTTTCAATTTCTCCAAAACATACTCTCGGTCCTCATCCCTTTGCTCCATGGGTTTGCCTTGTGTTAGCACCTAAATCTACCTTAGGCTGAAGGAAGGCAAAATTCAGGGTAACCCCAAACCAAGCTCAGTCTGGTAGCTAGCCCTACCAGAACAGGAGAGGGATATCTCCGAGTCACGCTCAATGAATAGATAATCAAAAATCGGTCTGAGATGACTTACAATGAAATATTTACCTTAGGCTAGTAAGGAGATAGGGATTCATGAAACAATTTTCATGAATGATCGGGCTTCTGGGATGGTATGGGACCAACGATCAGCTAAGAACAAAGAATGTAATATGAAGGCACAGATTATTCCATGAGAAAAGGCAGGTGGAAAGTGTAGCAATTTTAGTTTGAGGTAACGCGGAATGAAAAGATTGCTGAAGAAAGTGAAAAGGGCATAGTCACATGAATCCTTTTCAACACAAGAATAACACTGAACATGAAATTTTCCCACAGGCAGAGCAATAAAATTGAATTCTACCTAATCTCACTCAGAAAATTTCACTGGAAATGAGCATGAATTGAATCATGAAACATAACAAAATACATATGAAAACATAAGAAACACATTTGCTACACTCACAACCACAAGAATCTCATGAAATAGAGCCGTTGCATTTCATTAATTCTCTGTCAAAAATACACAGTGAAGAAACAGAGTTTCTTTCCCACAGTCTCCCAGAAGTTACAAGCCTACCAACCCTTTGCAAATGGTTTGCATACAATATATAGAATGTGCCATGAAGAGATAGAATGCCCAAGGGTTGGGGAGTTACTCGAATCATTACAAAATGAAGGTGGAGAGCCAAACAACAGCTACAGGTGCAGCACCACAAACATGACAAATGGCTTGGGTGGCCCTTTTCCTTCCTTTGCCACTTGGATAATTGACCATATGGAGTGAAAATACTTATAAAACCACCTTAGGTGCTGAAAAACTGAAGTGCATATGAGTGGGCCCACTTACAAAAAGTTGGGAAGCGAAATTTCGCGAAATAGAGGCATTCTGGCCTTTTTTCCTATATGCACCGCGCCCTTTTCTTGTATGCATTGCGCCACTTTGAGGCCAGTTTTGAGGAACTTCTCGGAGTCAAAATGGTGCCCAAGTGTGCTCGTTGGAAAGCACGTCCTGTCTACTTTCCAACCCAAGTGGAATTTTTGAATTTGGAGCTCATTTGCCTCTCCAAATCTTCATTCTCCCAAGGCTGCTTCCTATGTGTCAAAATAGGGGCAGTGAGGCCATTTTTGAGTGTATTTTGCCCTTTTGGTGGCCAAGATCTTCTCCAAATTTCTTTCTCCCAGTGCCAGTAATGTTGATTTTTCATGCCGAATCCAAAAATGCAAACCATTTCTCATTTGGAGCTCCCAATCCTACGTGTCGTGCCGGTGGCGTGACGCGTATAGAGAAAAAACCTGTGTTTGTGCCAAAAATTTGTCATGCGACCAAAATTTCCCCAAATTCCTTGAAATTTGGGCTGGAGGTTCTCTATGAAGTGCTATGCTGTGCCAAGGAAGCCTCAGCCAAGATTCGCATCCAATCTTGCTCTTTTGCCTCTTTTGCCTTTTTTCTTGCCTTGCTCAATTTGGCCTTCAAGCTCCTGATCCGGGCCTTTGCACTCATGTTTCGTGCTCTATAATGACAAGCCATCCTCCTCAATATGTTGTTATCTCTGTTGGCCTTCTCCAGCCATCTCTCCAGGTGTAGATTGACCCACTCCAACCATGACTCACGGTCGTTGTTGATCTCTTGCTCCAAGGTAGTGAGCTCGATCCTCCCTTGCTGGGTAGCTTGTCGATTATCACGGATGCTTTGCAGCTCCATGATTGCATGCTGGTCCTCAAGTTGTTTGATCCTCTGCTCCTCATACTTGACGATCCATCTGGCCCTCTCTCTGCTCCTGATACTTGACGATCCATCTGGCCCTCTCGAAATTGAGTATCAAGTCTTTGATCTCCGTGTCCTGCTCCTGAATAATCATCCTAACTTTGGCACTCATCTCGTCTGCCTCATTATCCTGAATGAGGATGGCATCATCCTGTACACCTGATGGTCCCTCATCGTGCTTGGGCTTCTTTCCCTTGTCCTGTACCTGTGTAGTCGATTCCAGAAGCGAGGCCTCTTCCACCCTGGGTGGAGATAACACTCGCTTTGCTGCTGCAAACAAGTGCCTACTGCCTCTCTGATATGTAACAAAAAATGGCATGATCGTGGTCTCATGGTGCTCATACTGATGAGAAGGACCACCCATCTCCTGCTCTAGCTCTGATGGTACCTGTGATGTATTGAAGAAGTCACGGGAGATGAAGTCCTCCCAAGCAATGCCCTGCAATCCCAACTGATGATCTACCAAAATCTGGATAAGAGAAAAATGATACACACTGTTAAGCTGCTACTGAGGGGTCTTATGGAGCATGAAGGTGTGCATCCTCTCTATGTTCCTGCATATGAAAAATGGAAGGTTCATCATCTTCACCCGGGTAAAGTGCATGAGAAACCAGATGTGATAGGCATACAGTCGAGAGAACCTCCCCTCACAACTGAAGTATTTCATGATCAATCTCATCAGTGGAGCATACTCATCTTTCAAGAATCTGAAGGGGAAGACTCTTGTGAGCTCATTCAAGAATATGGTCTTAATGTAAGGCTCATAGCGTTGCCTATCCACCTTCTTCTTCTTATGCCACTGTTCCCCAACATTTGGTATACTTGTTGCCACTGATATAGCTTCGGGTGTCAATGTGAAAGTGACCCCGGCCAATATAGACTGACCTCCATGTAGATGAAGTACAAATAAACGGGCCAACTCATGATGAACTCTAACATTTGCCACCCTTTGACAAAATTCGAAACATGATAGGTGCTGGAAGCATGACATGGCAAGAGGGCATGCTTGTAACTCGGTGAGGGTAGTGGGCTCATCTCTGACATGTTTACCACTCTTGTGATGCCTCCTATGAGCCTTCTCTTCTGAGGATGAGTCACTCTGTGTCTCCATCTCATACTCAGATGAATACTGTGATGCCATGACTACAATATGGACTGTGATTAGGCTATCCCTTTGATGATGGTGTGAGGCTGGGTGCCTTTGTAGTATCTGTTACCAAGGGGAACAATGAAACAGGGAGTATTAGGAAGGGAATGATGTAAATGGGAATAGGGATTAGAGGGAGAAATTTGTTAGGGATATGGGAGGAGTTTAGGATTTTTGGTGGGGTAGGGTTTGGGATTTAGTGTTGACCAAAAAATGGAGGGATAGGGGAGAGGGTTGATAGTAGTTTAGGGTAGGGATTTTAGGAGAAATGGGATTGGGGAATAAGGAGCAGGGGTAGGGTAGGAAAAATCAAGCCTTGCCAACAACATACACTTATACAACCCTAGCATCAATCATTTTTTGGTGTCTTCTTGCGGTCGATTTTATACAATTTGGTGGCATTCAAAACATCTCAATAAACACCCTATAGTTGACAAAATTTGATGAGAAAGTGATTTAAAGAGCCTACCTTGCAAATTTATGAGCTCCAAAAAAAATTTGGGTGAGTTTTGGCACTGTTTGGGCACTTTGCCTGTGTGCGCCGCGCACAAATCCCAGTGGGCCACGCCCTGGGTATGTGCTGCGCCCTTGAAAAAAATGAACTGTGGGCAGGCCGTGTGTAAGCCGCGCCCTTTGTGTGCGCCGCACCCCTGCCTCTGTGCGTCGTGCCCTGAAATCACCCTCAAACTTGCTCCAAACCGCCTCCAGCTCCTTGTTTCAGGCCCCTATCTGTATGTGCTGTGCGCAAATCCCAGTGCGCCGTGCACCAGGTATGCGTCGTGCCCTTGAGAAATTTGCACTGTGGGCAGGCTGCGTGTGCGCCGCGCCCTCTGTGTGTGCCGCGTTCCTGGTTATATGTGCCACGCCCTCCAAAGCCACCTCCAACTCACTCAATCTCTCACCAATGCACACTCACGCCTTTCCAACACTTCTCCAAGACTTGTAATGGCACAATGCATTTGTTTTTGGCAAAAATTTGTATATATAGCCTTGGAAGAGATGGGTTTAATTTTTTCCACTTCAAAAACCCATTTTCTAATGTTGTGTTTTGGCACTTTTTCACTTGACTTTAGAAGACACTGCTTTACACTTTCCCTTTGAAATTTTAGCCTAAATGACGAAATTTTGGACACTCTTTGCAGGGACTGTACGACAGGACATTTGGCTACTGAAATCATGACTGCACCTGAAAAAATCAACTGGCGACTTTTTCTTTTTTTTTGAAAATTTTGTCATAAATGACCTTGTTTGATTTTTCTTCAAAACAGAGTTTTGAAGAAGAGTCGAAGTTTATCCACATGACGATGAAGCTCTCTGAACCATAACTGTGTAAGGGCCTCACTCTGGCCTGCATGGCTTTACTAGACATCTTCAAAGAACAAATTGATGAATTCCTAGACCTAAACTTTGAAAATGACTTTTGTCCTTTAAAGGACCAGACCTTGACTGTCATGGACTTTGATGATATTGACAAGGGACCCGAGCCAGCAGGAGCCAGACATGAGGGGGAGTGACTATCATGACCTTCTCCGTCAGATCATGGCATGCCCCTAGCGGAATGTAGTTGGGTGAATGGAGCGGGACACCTAAACATGAAATGCATAAAGAGTTTTTATCTCTGATGGAGGACTGACCAGACCGACTCTAACATTGGATCCAATGGGGGATGGTAGCTCCTTGGAGGTGCCAAGAAGAACAGATCTCTGGAGGAGCTAGAAAGTGCCTTCATCCATTGGGCTATGGAGTCATCATTTCGATAAAAAATACAGGACTCTGACTCATTTATTAAACAGAAATGACCAAAAAACTGACTCAAACTTGACATTGAAATGACTTAAAGGCTAACTTAACAAACTGAAATAAAATGGTATTTATAGTGACGGTGGAAGCAGCATTAACAATTTAGAAGTGGTACCGCTTGAGCAGCCGACCATTGATCGGCCCTCCTAGACAATCTTCCCCGTTCATTTCCTTTAGAAGAAAGGCATTCTGCCCCCAATATGCTGCAATCTTGAAAGGACCTTTCCAGAGGTTCTCGAACTTAACGTGCTAGCCCTTCTCCTCATTCCTTGCATCCCATTTCAGCACCACATCATCCACCTGAAATTTGTCCACCTTTTCCTTTCTGCCATAAATTTTCTTGATTTTCTCCTGCAATTTGGATGTGTTCTTGAAAACTTCTTCTCTGGTCTGCTGCAAGTGGACCATTTGATTCAACCTTCTCTGCATGGGATCTTCTTCGCTGCTAGCCTCCTGAAGAAGTTTGACAACTAGGGCAGCGAGAGAGGTAGGAATTACTGTATCAACTCCATACACAAGCTCAAACGGTGACATACCCAAAGTGCATTTACCAACCTCTTATGCCAGCTCTTCTTGTTTATTTCCAGCAGCTTCTTGATTATGTTGACCAATGATTTGTTTGAAGATTCCGCCAATCCATTGTCTTGTGGATGATAGGCAGTTGAGTGACAAAATGATGTGATATTTATGACAAAACTCTACCATCCTTTTTGATTTGAAAGCTGCTGTGTTATCAGTGATTATCTTATTAGGACAACCAAAGCGAGACAAGATGTTATTTTCAAGGAATGAAATGATTACCACATCTGTAGCTTGTCTAGTGGGAATTGCCTCAATCCATTTTGTGAAGTAATCTGTGGCTGTGAGGATCCATCTATGTTGTCTGGAAGAAGCAAGATGAATTTCACCAATGAAATCCAATTCCCATTGATGGAAAGGAGCACTCACCTCAATGGGTTTGAGTGGTAGAGGCTGTAACTTCAGCTTCCCTTCGAAAATCTGACATTTATGACAACGCTTGACCATCTTATATACATCAACAAACAATGTCAGCCAATAATACCCTGCTCTCAAAATTTTGTTTGCTGTTGACTAGGGAAAATTTTAAGAACCCCCCCTAAATTTATAAGTATAATAAATGGGCGAATCTCCATGGTATATAGGAAA